>JAPYYS010001880.1:0-23393 GCA_030522525.1 Campopleginae sp. 14b
ACAGTGTGCAAACATCCATTTGATCAATCGAATCTTTATTTGTAGCTCTTGATGAATTCACAGCTCGAGGTTTACGAGAGTTCCAAGGGATATACGTCGGCATTCTTGATAGATGGTGCAGCTCCCACACGTCGCATAAACCACGCGACATCCAAATGAAAACAACTGCATGAGGTATTGTTCATTTCTCAAGAGCACCGTGTCACTTATTCGGAGACATGCCTCCTGGTCGTGGGGCTTGCAGTGCGTCGGCGAGGCTTGAAGACTTTTCCAGTCAGAAACGAATGTTGTGCGATATAAGGTCGCTCGAGCACATTGCACAATTGTTTGAACTGCTCGTAAGGTATCTAGAGCTTCGATGGAGTCTTGGGACAAGTACATTTGATAGCTCTGTCATCAGCTGGCCGCTGGAAACTTCCAAAAAGTGAAAATAACGCCAAGTATTGAAAGGTCACATCTCAAGTTACAATTTTCCTAAAACAAAACATTGAATTTCGAAAATGAATTAACCCCAATCCTGAAATATAGGAATGGGATCCCTAATTGGAATCGGACGTACCAACGTGATGTCGAAGGCGCTGCAAGACATAATCTTTGTACAAAGATTTTCCTCTGCATTTACACCGCTTCGATCGTGCCAACTTGAGGCTCACGTGAGCACGCACCGCGTAAGTAGACTCCGGTTCAATTTTCAGATCATAATATTTCTTCTGAGCTCGACAATTAGAAAAAACCTCAAGAGCAAATGCGAAAGGCGCCAACACACTAGAAGGATTCGACTTGGGCATGTACGTATCCGATTTAATGGAAAGCCTTTGTGACTTACCATGTTTTCTATTGGTCCTCTGCTTCTTCTTTATCTATCGGTTTGGCTGAAATCACGTCGCGCCGTGATACTAGCCTCGCCACTGGTACACCGGTGTCGGCCAAAGTTTGTGGCGTTTCTTATTGGTCGTGGCATAAGGATAGGAAAGTCAACGGAGAACCTGGATTTCGGTATCTCGCAAAGTACGGAAGCGAGTTCGAACGGAAAAATGATATCAGAAAAACTCGTTATACGATAAAGAAATTTAATCGCACAAGTAATTAGTGGTAAGCGATAGAATAAAAAAAAATGTTTTTCATCGTCAAACACGAAACTAGGCTACAGGGAAAAATCCTATAAACTTAATGAGGAAATAACTGGCACCTTAAGGAGAACAAGTAGTTGGTTTATTGGCTTTGACCTTCCATTCCCTTTCGAGGAGTTAGCGTGTTGGATATTCCAAGTAAGAATTGCGAGGAAAGCAAAATCCGAAGCTTTGGAATTCTAAACCGGAAATCTCATCGAATATTCGTAGAGATGAGTTAAAAAAGAAAAAAACAGTGAGACCAAGAACGTGAATCTACAAAATAATGTCGGATTTCGTGTCTCGCGAAATTCTAACTTCGAACTCGAGGAAAATCAATTTCCTCCGTCCCCGTTTTTCTAACTGTTGGATAAATGTTTTCGTGGAACGATGAAAAATAACTGCGACCTTTTCCCCTCCACATGATTTTCTTTTACGTCCATTTCTTTCTGCACTTCATACTTTGTCCCTGTGTTAAGTTTGAAGTCATTTTTTCTACTGCTGGAGGTTCAGAAGGACGTTTTGGTTCGAAGGCAAATAAGCGACGTTCCTTGAACGCGATAATTGATAAGCAATGTCCTCTGCTGCCTCGATTCTTCTCAATTCGACGAGACCGTCACCCGCGTCTCCAAGAGATTTCGCCAGCAAACTCGCCGCCTGTGCGTCACCCTCTGCGCTTATGATCGACGCTTTTTTCTGCTGCTCCGCTCGCTCTACCAGGAAACGAGCCTTCTCCGCGTCCTGCTGGGCTACTTGTTTCAATTCAATCGCCTGACTGAATTCTTTGCCGAATGTCAAGTGTGTCTGTTGCAGGATAAACAATCATTTAATCCCGGGCTTTCGCTTGCAAAAATATACATTTCAGTTCAGACTTCTTTCTCGAATTTTTAGCAAATTTATCATGCCGAAGCTCGCTACGTTCGAATGCGACGAAAAATATTGATTTTTATCCATGATTTTTTTTATTTTTTGAATGATCCCAAATTTTTCGAGCCAATATATTTTTCTAGGGCCAAAAACCGTAGCGCTAGCAAATAAAAATACGAATTTCATTGCATTGCAACGATGCAAACTTCAACCTCATGCAAATATCAATTTCGTCTAATAGGAAAAAACACAAAAAATCGTTTTTTTTTTTTAATTTCCCAAATTAAGTCCAAAAACTCTACTCGAAATGTGATTTTTCGAGAATCTCTCTGAATTCGCCAATGAATTTTCGCCCGGATGACTAAGAATGAGAAAAAAATTAAAACGACCAGGATAGAAATAATAGCCCGAAGAAAATTTGAAATTTGGGCTTTTTAAGTGAAAGAAAAAATATGAAAAAACAACTTACGATGGAAATATCGTCGAGGATGACTCCGAACTGGGATGCCCTCTCCGTCAGATCTTCGCTGACTTTCTGGGAAACCATTTCTCGCTGGGTGATTAATTCTCCCGCGTCAAATTGTGCGACAACGGCTTTGAGGACTTCTGTAGTGATGGATGGGAGGACCCTCTCGTCGTAATCTACGCCCAGGATGGTGTAGATCCTCGGCAAAGAGTCTGGAATCGGTCTGAACAGTATACGCAAAGTAATGTTGACGTTTTGTAAATCCTTGCTTCCCGTTACCACAGGAACGTTTCTCGGTCTCGATCGGATGTCAAAAATAATTGGCTGTTGTATCCATGGTATGAAGAAATGCGTTCCTTCGCCTACTACTGCGTTTTTTACTCCGGCAAATCGATCAAAGATTACCGCACGATGGCCGCCGTCAACTGTGGAAAAATTCATGCAACGGTTGAAATTTTTTCGTTAAAAGATGAGGCTGAAGTTTGCATCGTTGGAATCCAACGAAATTCTAATTTTCCTTTGCCAGAGCTTGTTATTTATATTAAGATTAAATTGTGACGATAAACCGATCGGTTTTGGGCCCCAGAAGAATAAATTGGCTCGAAAAATTTGGGATCATTTTAAAAATAAAATGAATCATTAAGAGAAATCGATTTATTTCGTTGGATTTGAATTTTTCTCACGAATTTGGAGAAAATGCAGATTTTTCGAGAAAAAACAAGGATTTTTTTGGATAAATTGAGATTTTCGGGGTAATTAGTGATTCGATTAAACTCACCGTTGTAAAGGGCAGAATTAATGACGCTGCCGGTGAGAGTAATGCCGATACCCAACTGACCCATTCTGTTGAAGAAGTTTGATGCCATTTTTTCCTGAACAAGGGGCCAGGCCAAGAAAACAACATTAACAATTAAGGGATAATGATTGCGAGAAATCCTCGTGTAATTCTAACCTAAATTCGGCTCCCCCGGAGCCGGCACATGTTACGTAAAAACTCGTATTGAAACTGTTGGAAAAATCGAACATAACCTAAAGTCCGCGAACCCCCGATAGCTCGAGGGATGATGCAAGATTTGTTGAAAATTTTTTAATAGTAGAAAAATTTCGTGAATGTTAATTGCGAGTGCGAATTCGCCGGGGACAATTCTTTTTTTTTCTTCTGCTAATTCATGCCGAAAGAATCGGACTCTGTTGCGAAGACTCGGCGATCTACAGCTAAATTTCATGCAATCTCTTTCGATCTAATCAAAACTTACACTTTTTTTTAATCACTTACGAAAGTTTTTCACGTTCCTGGAGAGCTTCACGATTTTTTATATAATTTACAATGCAATGTAAAAATGCAATTGCTCTAGTCCCTCGTGCGAAGTCACACACACACAAACATACAAATACACCGATTAGAGAATTACTGGTGGGGTCCTCTCCGCCGCTTTCTTGCCGGAGAGCACGCGATCGATGCGCCTCGTTAGCGTCCAAAGGGCCGGGCGTTACATAAAACGGGTCACGTGGTAAAAGTGGCGGGCTTACGAAAATCGTTGACTAAATGTTCAATTTTTCGGATTATCGTTCAAAAAATTTATTAACAATCTTTCATTCCAAGGAGGCGAGTAATTTTCCTATAAAACAAGACAAAAAAACCTAAAACAAATAGTAAAAATTCACTGAAAGAGATTTATAAACGGATGGACGAGCGTTCTCGTAGATTTTTACGATTGCGACATTTTCCTTGCAAAACTTGATTTGCTCCGAGTAAAATTCATGCTGCATTCTTCAACTAATGCATGAAAAATCTTTTCTTTTCCAGACGAATGAAAAAAATTGAAAAAAAATAAACGCCCCCGGGTGGGCTCGAACCACCAACCTTTCGGTTAACAGCCGAACGCGCTAGCCAATTGCGCCACGGAGGCGAATACGTGCCGAGGCAAATATGTCGTAGATAAATCAATTTTCCAAAATCTCCCAAATTTCGGACCGAATTATGGAAAATTAAAAAATAAATATTGTTCTCAACGACTCTTTACGATTGTCGAAGGTCGTACGAGCAAGCGGAAACGTAGTAAAAATTCCAATGATAAAACGGAGTTTAGTTGAAATACGATAAAAAAAAAAAAAAAAAAAAAAAAAAAAAAAAGAGCCGATATCGAGTCTCGATAAGACAAAGCATCCTCCGTAAAATCGAATTTATTATTAGTCGATAACTAATGCGCGAAAGTGACAGTTTTGAAAAAATTCACGAAGCTACTGTTTTTGCTGGGAATTTCGAAATTCGTGCGAAATGGTTGACAGGGCAGGACAGGCCAACAGATCATCGTATGGATTGGTGATTAATTTTTTAATATTTTTTTTTCGATTATTATTTAAAATATTAGCAAAAAATTAAATTTGAACGAATTATTATTTTTTTATTATTATTAAAAATCATAACTCCGAGTGGAAACGACGAATTAATAAATTATTTCATGAAGGGTGATCACGTGTGGATTAAAAATATCGAAAATGGAGAATTCGACGTTTTTTTGTCGGGGAAAATAGTCGGCAAAGACCTCAAACCAATTAGAATTCGTTACGACGATGGACAGGTGAGAAAAATTCGTAAATAATGGGAAAATTAAATTTTTTTTTGCCAGCTTTGGAGGGCCTGAAAAAAATGTTCTTTGTGGCTATCACAAATGCGCAAAGTACCATAATCTTATCGTTCGATCGCTCGTTGAGTCACACGTGTCTGTCCATCTTTCCTACGAATATGTCCACGAGCGTTTCTCAATGACTCTCACCACGATATCTCTCATTTTTAATTCAACTTGACCTTCCTCAATTCACAAATACCTTGATGTCGATGAAAAATAATTGGAGTAAAAAAAAAACGAAACAATGTGACGAAAAAATATTTGAAATCGTTTCGAAACGAAAAATGATGAAAAAACCGAATATTTTTTATTTTTTTAATTTTCTTACTCGTTCTAATCGGACGAAAAACCTGGACGTGAGTATTTTTATTTATTTTTTCGTCTTATCAAAAACTTCCGATGGATTTACATGATGTGATTGAAAAAATGAGTTTTTCGGCAGGAGGAAACGATCGTTGAAACTCGAATCGTCAAATCGATGCACTCCACGTCGATCAATGAAGTCGAGGATTTGATTCAACTTGGGGACTTGCAAGAATATGCAATTGTGAAAAATTTGTATGCACGTTATATGAAAAATCTTATTTACGTGAGTTTTTCTCGAATACATAAAAATAATAATATTCTCAATGCTTATTCGATTGAATTTGATTAATTTAATAAAATCTAAAATTGTAAATTCAATTGAAAATAATCAATTAATTCTGAAACAATAAATAAAAAATAAAATAATATAATAAATATAAAATAATTAATTGAATATAAAATAATAAATTAAATCTAACGTAGTAGAATGTAAACTAATGAATCAAAATTCATTAATTGGACTTGAAATTAAATCGGAGAAAAAAATTATATTTCTTTCTTTTTCTTTTGAATTATTTTATTAATTATTTCTAGACGTATACCGGAAGTATGTTGATAGCGATAAATCCTTATTGCGTGCTGGACATTTACACCGCCAAAGAGGTCGCGATGTACAGGGGAAAAAAAGTGGGGGACGCACCACCGCATATTTTCGCAATCGGGGACAATTGTTACTCGGAGATGAAACGTTTGGGTGCTGATCAGTGCATCGTCATCAGGTTGGCTAAGTAGTAGAAAAAATTCTCCAGCAATGATGCAATTTTTTGTGTTAATTTTTTTCTCCTTACAAAAAGTTTCATTATTTTGTTGATATTTTGGGATTTTAGTGGCGAGAGCGGAGCTGGCAAGACTGAAAGTACAAAATTAATATTGCAATACATCGCTGCGGTGAGTGGCGAGCACTCTTGGATAGAGCAACAAATTCTGGAGGCGAATCCAGTCCTCGAAGGTTTACGGTTCATTAGCGAATAAACAAAACAAAAAAAAGAAATTTTATTATTTTATTATTTTTATTCTTTCATTTTTCGTTATTTTTGATGGCGCAAAAAAATTGATAAAAAATATTTGTTTAGCATTTGGAAACGCGAAAACCCTGCGAAATGACAATTCGTCAAGATTCGGCAAATACATCGATGTAAACTTCAACAAAAATGGTCTGATCGAGGGCGCGAAAATCGAGCAATATTTGTTGGAAAAATGTCGCCTGGTTTCTCAATCAAAAGGCGAGAGGAATTATCACATTTTTTATTCCATGCTCCGGGGATTATCCAAGGAAGAAAAAAAGACATTGTCACTCCATTTGGTCAACGAATACAATTATTTAAATGGGGTAACTTGAAACTTGACAAAATTTAAAAAAATATTGATCCTAGAACGGTAAGAATTTTTTTTTTTCACTTATTTTCATAATCCGGGGGTCATGAATGACCCGAATTTTGAAAAATTCATACCTTCTGTAAAATTTAACGAAAAGACTTCAAATTGGGCTCATTCTTTTCGTTTTTTAATGCGGAATCATGTGAGCTCCGGGACAATTTTTTTTGCAGCCAAAAAAATAGTTAAAAATGGGCTGAAATGATAAAAAACGGGAAAACGTTCTAGGGTGAAAATCATTCGATCGACGAATTAAAAAAAAAAAAAAAAAAAAAAAAAAAAAAAAAAATGAGACGAAACCCCTTTATTGTACACAGGGGGGGGGGGAGTGTCACAACAGGAACGATGCCCAAGAACTTGCGGACGTTCGGGCAGCCATGAAAGTCCTTAATTTCAGTGACAATGATTTTTGGAACATAATGAAACTTCTCGCGGCCATATTGCACATTGGGAATCTCAGTTACAAGTCCGCAACGATTGGTAAGTCAGCGTCATTATTATAGATTGAAAATCATATCCTCAAGATTTAAAAAAAATAATTTTCTATTTTTTATTTCAGTATTTTTTTTAAATTATTTTTTAAATTATTATTTCATTTTTTGATATTTTTTCAATTATTTTTTAATTATTTCAATAATAAGAATAATAAAATAATAATTAATATTATAATAAATTTATAATATTATTAATTTTTCCTGTAGCTAATATGGATGCGTGCGAAATACGAGAAGAGGAACATGCGAAATCGGTTTCGGATCTTTTGGGAGTTAATTTGCAGGCGCTCAAGGACGCGCTGACTAAAAAAACGATTTTTGCTCATGGGGATCGAGTGGTAAAACGATTAATTACCATTTAATCGATCGAATAATCATTTAATTAGATTCTCGATTAAATGATGATTTTTTTTATTCATAAAGGTCAGGAATTTGTCGAAGGAACAAGCTTTCGAAATGAGGGATTCGTTGGTCAAGGCAATTTATGGTTGTCTCTTCGTAATGATTGTCGACAAAATAAACGACACGATATTCAAACCAAAAAATGATAAAAAAAGTTCTATCGGTATTCTTGATATATTTGGCTTCGAGAATTTCCACCAAAACAGTTTTGAACAATTGTGCATTAATTATGTCAACGAGCATTTGCAACAATTCTTCGTCAAGCACATTTTCAAAATGGAACAAGCAACTTATCGGTCTGAGGGCATTGCTTGGGAGCACATCGATTTCGTTGATAACCAGGGCGTTTTGGATTTGATAGGAGTCAAGCCTGTCAACGTCATGGCACTCATAGACGAGGAGGGAAAATTTCCAAAGGTTCGTGATGCAATCTCATCGAGCTTGAAACTTCGAGTGCTCAAAACTCCGCAAGCGTTGACTCTGTGACTTTTGTTAATAGGACCTTTTTTGTAGAGTATTGAGTTTCCTGAAAATTTGTTTCATATACTTTTTTTCGTATCGCCCATAGTTTAGGCGCTACAGCAAGTCGAATGGAAAAATTCATGCAAAATTGACCGGAGGCCGAAAAACTTTTCTTTTTTTTTTTTTTTATAATTTTTATTTATTCGACAGGGCACCGACGAGACGTTACTGGCAAAAGTAAACCAAATGCACAGCAGCCACGGGAACTACGTGAAGCCAAAATCGAGCCTTGAAAACGGTTTCGGCATCAGACACTTTGCCGGAACGGTCAATTATCGGGTTAAAGGTTTTTTAGACAAAAATCGTGACACGTTCTCGGCTGATTTGAGGCAATTAATTAATATTTCGTCCAACGCTTTTATCAAATCGATTTTTACCGAAGATCAATTGGCCACTGGGCTTGAGGGTAAAAAACGATCTGCCACCGTGTCCTCAGAATTCCGCAGCTCTTTGGACTCGCTCATGAGGACACTGGAAAGTTGCAACCCATTTTTCATCCGGTGCATCAAACCGAACGAGGACCAAAAAGCCGCGGTAATTGATTCATTTTTTTTCTTTCTAGAGAAATTGAAAGAAAAAAACATTTAGATATATAAAAAAAATTAATTTCTCAGGAGAAAAAATACATTTTTTAGAAAGAAAATAATTTTTTTTATCGTCGATAAAAAAATGGTCGATAATTTTTTTCCTCCCAGCACTTCGAGCGCGCGCTGTGTTGTCGTCAGTTGAGATATTCAGGAATGATGGAGACCGCGCGAATCCGTTGTGCCGGTTACCCGATCCGTCACGATTACGACGAGTTCGTCGATCGTTTCCGATTTTTGGCGAAGGGAATTCCCAGGGACAAGAGATCGAATCCTAGGCTCGTCGCCGAGAATATTTGCGCCGTAGTATTGGGCAAAAATAATCTCGAGTATCAATTGGGCCGGACGAAAATCTTCATCAAAGAAGAACCCGACAAAATTTTGGAGCGCCAGAGAAACCGCGTTCTTCATCGAAGTATCTTGACGATACAAAAATGCCTGAGGGGCTGGATCGCCAGGAAAATGTACGTATCGAAGAAAAACGTTGAAATTTTTTTTAAATATTATTTGGACAAACAATTTTGACGAGCATGTTCCTTCCCAGGTTCTCCAAGATTAAAAAATCCGCAATAATAATACAAACACATTGGCGAGGCTATGGCCCGAGAAAACGATACCGCAAAATTTTACGCGGTTACTTGCGATTCCAGGCATGCGCGAGATCGAGAATTCTCACTGGGGATTATCAACGCAAACGAAAAATCATCAGGGCCCTGCAGGTACTAAAATAAATAGATTAATTTTTTTTTTTTCTTTTTTTTTGTTTTATTATTAAAATTTCATTCGATTGTCAAACATTTTATTCAATTATTAAAATTTCATTTATTCTATTTTATTTTATTTATTTATTGGAAAATTTGACATGATTATCAAAATTTTATTTAAATTTGATTTATTTTATTTTATTCATTAAATAATTCGATAATAACATTTTTATTCAACTATATAAATTTATTTTCGAAATATATCTTTTTTTTTTTTAATAAAAATATTCGCTCGAGGTTTTTCCGATCGATTCAACGTCGAAAATTGTAAATTCTCAATTACAGGCTCGGGCACGTGGCTACCTCGTCCGGAAACTCTGCAAACAAAAGCGCGAGGTAATGAACGAAACATCTGCCCGAAAGATTCCGTTGGAAATTTTGAATATTCCAGCGATTCTGGGACGTGAGAAATCGTCTAATTTATTGAGTCATAATTTGTTTACAGTGGCGCAGAGAGAAGATTCTGGAAATCGAAAAGTTGCGAAGCAGCGAAGAAGTTGCCATTAAAAAAGAAGGAAATAAAAATTGGGCAGAAGTTTGCCAGAAAAATTACGAGCTCAGAGCCACCGAAGTTCAACGACTCGTTGCTCATTACGATGGCAAAAAAAATAATCAACTACCCAACAAAGAACCCGAAGGTAACATCGATGGAATGTTCGAGTTTTTGGAAAATGAACCCAAAACACCCATTTCAAAAGAACTTCCCGGGGACATGTACGCGGTGAGTGAAAAATTCATTCCCAATTTATTCCACAAACCGAGATTTTTTTTTTGTTTTTGAAAAAAAAATTGAAAAAAAAAAGAAAAAAAAGAAAAAAAAGAAATATCAAGAAAATTGAGTGAATGAAAAATTCTTAGGATCTCGCTCGCAAGGAGACCAATCCGGAAGATTCAACGAGTTTCCTTGAGATACCGATCGAGGAAAACGAGAGTATCGATTTTTCGTCGTATCATTTTCGAAAATTTGCTGCGACTTATTTCGCCTCGAACGTGACGCCTCACTATTCGAAAAGGCCGTTGAAACAGGCCCTTCTCGATCTGCCATTGCCAGCTGATCACTTGGTACGTTATTTATTGGGGAAAAAAGGAGAAACCTCTGTTTCCGTAACATTATTGGGCTTTGTGGGGTCGTCGTTACGAAAACAGAGGTCAGCTCGTAAAAATGCCTAAAAATAGTATAAAAATGTTTGATTCGATATTGCTTTGGTCGTTTTGCATAACAGACAGCCCAAGCTCTTTGGATAACGATCTTGAGGTTCATGGGCGACCTTCCGGAGCCTCGGAATCCGATCGAAGCTCCATCAAACAAAACCGTAATGTCGACGATCTCGGAAACTCTTTCGAAGCGTTTCGCGAGCTCAAAAGATTTCAAGGACACGATGTATCACGAGAGGAAGAAAAGTATCGTTCGGATGACCTTGAAAAGGCAAAATAAGCTTCACGAAGACGTGCGAAAAGGTGCGATTGTTTGTTATTTTTTTTTTCCCCATTTTTGAGGCTCCCTGAGACAATATTTTTGGATTTTTTGACTCGCGAATATTACAGGAATTATCGAAGACGAGTTTGTCAACGAGACGTACGAGAATTGGCTCCAAACGCGTCGAACCAACCTGGAGAAATTTCATTTCGTCATCGGACACGGGGTCTTGAGACCCGAACTCCGAGACGAAATTTATTGTCAAATTGTCAAACAATTGAGCAACAATCCATCCAAAGCGTCCCACGCTCGTGGCTGGATTTTACTCTCACTGTGCGCTGGCTGCTTCGCACCCAGTGATCGTTTCATCAATTATTTAAGGGCCTTCATTAGATCAGGTCCACCTGGTTACGCTCCGTACTGCGATCGTCGATTAACGAGAACTTATAAAAATGGCACGAGAAGCCAACCCCCAAGCTGGATCGAACTCCAAGCGACCAAGAGCAAGAAAGCAATTATTCTTACGGTGACTTTTATGAACGGTGAGACGAAAACCGTGGAAGCTGATTCGGCGAGCACGGCTCGAGAAATCGTCGATATTTTGGCCAAAAATATCGGACTTTTCGATACATTTGGCTTTTCGCTCTTCGTCACACTCTACGACAAAGTTTTGTCCCTCGGAGCTGGCCGGTGAGATTTCTGACCGAAAAAAATCGAGAATTCGTGAAAACATTTCTTTTTCAGGGATCACGTCATGGACGCGATATCACAATGCGAACAATACGCCAGAGAGCAAGGACAATCGGAACGTGCTGCACCGTGGAGGCTTTTCTTGAGAAAGGAAATATTTGCCCCTTGGCACGATCCCACGATCGATAAAATTTCAACGGAATTGATTTATCACCAAGTCACTCGAGGACTCAAATATGGCGAATACAGATGCAACAATGTGAGTAACCGCGACACTTTTGCATCTCTTAAAATGTAAAATAAATAAATAAAAATGTAATATAAATAAATGAATAAATAATAATACATAAAAATTGTCAAGCCTGCTTGTTTTATCTCCACAGGAAGGTGCGATAGCCATGCTCGTTGCCGAACAATTGTACATCGATCATCGGAAAGGTCTGACTCCCGGAAACCTAAAGAGCGCCATGCCTCTCTATGTACCGAATCATCTTCTGCAGGGTGTGACCAATGAAGCTCTACCAAAATGGGAAAAGTTGAGCTGGGACGCTTATCAGAAGGTTAAGACCAAACTTTCAATGGTGAAATAAAAAAATGGCGTATTTTTAGGCGAAAATCGAATTTCCGGTTTCTTAATGACGAAAATACGAATTTTCCAATAATTATAAACAATCGATAGAACATCAACGTGATCGAGTCGGCGCCAGTGTCAAAAGCGAAAGAAGACATAGTCCAATTTGCCAAGATCACTTGGCCGATATTATTCTCGAGATTCTACGAGGCGACGAGGATTTCCGGTCCGGCACTTCCGGTCGATAATATTATTGTTGCGGTCAATTGGACTGGGATTTATTTGGTCGATGACCAGGAGCGAATGCTCCTGGAATTATCGTTCCCCGAGGTCATCGAAGTCACCTTTCAAAAGTATGACACAATTTAAAAAATAATATAAACCCTGGAACGATAAATTGGGGTCAAAATTACCCCAATTTTGAAAAATTCACATCTCCGGTAAAATTTAACGAAATCGGATCAACCTGGGCTCATTCTTTTCGTTTTTTAATGCAGAATCACGTGAGCCTGGGGACATTTTATTTCGAAGCAAAAAAATGGTCAAACATGGGCTGAAATAATAAAAAAAAAAACGGAAAAACGACGGGAAAAGGGGCGCGAGAAAGTGGCTCGGGGTCTCTCTGACCCCGAGCTGCCGTTCTGGCGTCAACATTTTTTATACATTTTGATCTTCTCCGAAGATTCGACAACGTCTTAATGGGAAAATTGATGATTACCACGGTCCAACTCGAGGAATATGTTTTCCAAAGTCCAGACGCCGAAGATCTTGGCTCGTTGGTGAATTTCTTGATTGATGGACTGAAGGAAAGGTCCTGCTACGCCGTCGCCACTCAGGATTACATGAATGGTAGTAAATAATTTATTTTTTTTCAATTATTTTTTTTTTATTTCGAACAAAAATGCGAATTCGAATTTTTGAATAATGCCCAAAGATTCAAAGATTTAAAAATCGAAATTTAGTCACTTCCGGCGTTTACGAAAGCCAATCGTACTTGCCACTGCGAAGAGGAGATTTAATCAAGTTGTCGCCAAATTACATGGGCGATCGCCTCATCAACTTGACCTGGGGACATGGCGAATGCAACGGCCTTAGAGGCGAATTCCCAACGGAATGCGTTTACCTTTTACCCACCATAACAAAACCATCGGAATCCATTATTGTAAGTTACTTCAAAATCATTATTTTTTATTTAATTATACAATTATTTTATTTATTTAAACAAAATATTAATAAATTATATTACTAAATAAATGAAATAATATAATAATATAAAATTATTTATGATGTTTATTCAAAATTGTTGTTATTATTATTTTTAATTATTTAAAATTGCTATAAATTTATTTAAATTCGAATATTTATTGAATATTTTTTTATTTTTTTTTTTCATCAATATTTATTTTCAATTTTTTTCTTTTTTATAATTATTTTATAAAGAAAATAATAATATTCTGAAATAATGGCGAGCGATAAGATGGGAATAAGAGAATTTTGGACAATGTTCAGAAATATTTCAAAACGGATCACACGAATTTGGAAAAACGTCAAAATGTACGAAACAGTGAAAAATCGCAAGTTCACACGTTGCGAAGTTTTGCCGAGGAGCATTTTCGTCCGAGCTACAATGTCACGCTGTCACGGGGCTCCAGCTTATCCACAGCTAAACGAACTGTTCCTGAAAAATTATGGAAACACACGAGAACACCGATCAAGGCACCGCATCTTGTTAAACTTTGCGAACGCAGCGACGACTTACCTCAACAGGCGGTCGCCATTTTTTCAAGCATACTCAAGTACATGGGCGATATTCCTAGCAACCGACAAAAACTCGCGACTGAATATAGCGACCTCATTTTTGAACCGGCTCTCGAACACGTAAGCAAAAAAAAAAAAAAAACTAACATTTTTGTTTTTTTTGTTCCATCGATCGAAACGTTTTTTTGCAAATTGACAATTTTTTTTCAATCCCTAGCCCGATTTTTTATTCGTTTCGATCTTTTATTTTAACGCAAACGTTTTTTTTTGGCTCGCCACATTTTTTTTTTTCATTTTTTTTTTCCTCAAGGTCAAGAAAATTTTCATCTTTTTTTTTCAAATTGAAAAAAAAAATGAAAATTGAAGAAAAATAACGGTCACCCAACCGTGTATTGGCTCCACCCCAGGCTGCTCCATTTGAAAAAAAAAAAAAAAATTTAATTTAAAAAAAAAAATTTGGTGAGACGTGAGAAATGAATTTTTCGTTCAGGCTATTCTCCGAGACGAAATTTATTGCCAAATAATTCGGCAATTGACGGAGAACCGGATACGTCTGAGCGAGGAACGGGGCTGGGAATTGATGTGGCTAGCGACTGGAATAATGAGCTGTGGCAAGAGTGTCCACAGGGAGATCGTCAAGTTCCTCGAGTCTGTCAAAAGCTCCGTAGCTAAGGATTGCCTCGCCAGACTTGGCCAAACAACCAAATGGGGCAATCGCAAATATTCGCCCTACATCCTCGAGGTCGAGGCCATAAGATTCAAGAGCATGCAGATCTTTCACAAAATTTATTTTCCCAACGACACCGACGAGGCTTTCGAGGTAATTTTTCACTCAAATTCTCATCAATCTCGTTCCTACTGAAGATAACATTTCAAATATCATCGTGAGGGAACAAATTCCAAGGGCGTCCACGAATTTTGACAAATTTCCACGTCCAAAATGCCAATTTTCCGAAAAATAATATTTTTATTCAAAAATAAACAAATAAATAATAAATAAATTCAAATAATAATGAATAATAATCATAAATTTTACAAATAATAAATAATAATAATTTTTTTTTCAATTTTCTCGACAAATTCAAATTTTCCACAATTTTTGAACACAACATATTTCCATCGATTTTTGTTTCCAAGACTTTTACCTCGTTATCGATTTTTTTTTAATAAAAAAAAAAGAATGAAAAAAAAAAAAACATTTTTTCGTTTTTTTGCTCTTTTTTTTTTCGTCAATTTGCCAAAATTTATTATTTTAAAGATTACCTCAGCGAGTCGGGCGGGCGATCTCTGTGAGGAAATAGCCACGAGAATGCGTTTGAAGAGCAGCGACGGTTTCAGTCTGTTCGTCAAGATAATCGACAAAGTATTTTCGGTGCCGGACGAGTATTACTTTTTCGATTTCGTGCACGAATTGATGCAGTGGGCGAGACAGTCGAGACCGATGGCTAAATCGGCAGGAGCTTTCAGTGTTCAGTATCAAATATTTTTCATGAAAAAATTGTGGGTCAATTCGTATCCTGGGCGAGATCCCAAAGCCGATGAAATATTTTACTTCCATCAAGAGCTGCCGAAATACTTGCGCGGGTATCATCGATGCAGCAAACAGGACGCCATCAAAATTGCAGCTTTTATCTACAGGAGTAAATTTGGCGAAAGCAAAAATGAACTGGCGGAAATAGCGTAAGGAAAATCCAAGTTTTACGTTAGAACGATAACCCGGAATAAAAAAAAAAAAATTTACCCCGCACTCATTTATCTTTTCGATTTCCGGTTTTTTATCCTTTTTTACAATTTTCGACCGATTTTTTGGCTTCGCACAAAATTACCCCGGGCTCACGTGATCCTGCATTAAAAAACGAAAAGAATGAGCCCAAGTTGAACGCTTTTCGATTAATTTTACGGGAGATATGCTTTTTTTTAAATTTGAAAAAAAAAAAAAAAAAAAAAAAAAAAAAAAAAAAAACAACTTCTCCAAAAACTCCTATGACAAATAATTTTTTTCTCTCTATAAAAATAAAAATCGTCAGCACATACAGGGAAGCAAATCACTTCAGCCTATAATCAGCACTCTGGTAATTAATGGGAAATTATTGAAAATTTAGCTCCGAAAATGAATTTTTTTTTTGTTCATTGAATTTTTTTTTTTTTTTTTCTCTTTCGTTGGAATATTTTTTCCGCAGGTATCAGTGAGTCAGAGTCGAAGCTCCAATTCCTTCAGCACTTGTACCAATGGCCAACATTTGGATCGGCATTTTTCGAGGTCCGACAGTCGACGGAAATGAGTTTTCCAGAATTCATGCTGTTGGCGATAAACAAAAACGGTGTGAGCGCCATCGACCCACAGACCAAAGAGATTTTAGCGATGTGGAGCTTCTCCGAGCTGTCCAATTGGTCATCAGGAAACACTTATTTCCACATGACCATTGGCAACTTTATGAAAGGCCAAAAAATCCTTTGCGAGACCGCGTTGGGTTACAAAATGGACGATCTCATATCGTCGTACATAAACCATCTTCGTGGCACAATGGACGAGAATCCATCGATTCTAGAAATTTAAAGAAAACAAACAAAAAAAACATCTTGGAGGCCAATTTTTTTTTCTCGAATTTTTTCCCTCGACCATACGAACGCCCCAATCATTTTACACGCGTCAACCGAAAGAGTTTCTCTTCGCAACGCAAAAATAAAAAAACCGATAAAAATTTTCGGGTCTCCCAGACCCGGACTGTATACGAGCCCCCGAGGCACTCCATCTACTGATTCCTTCCCTCGCTCCATAACGTCTTTCTCACCCCCATCGTCATACTACGGGTCAAAATGACCCAAGCGATAAAAAAAAAAAATTTCACACTTGCCTGATTTTTTTTCGCCATTTTGAAAATTGGATAAAATTTTTTTACCTCCATATTCTTGTTCCGGGAGATTCAAACTTGAATCCTGAATTTTTTCGCGTCCTCCGGAACGATACTGGCCACGTGGCGAGCGATTAAACATTCCGGGGTCATTTTGACCCCTCCAGGACCAGCGCCTCATTTCTAGAACGTGGCAACACCAAAATTTCGGTCTCAATCCATCACCATCTTATTTTTTGATGTAAAAAAAAAATAAAAAAAACTGCCCAGGTGGGTGGAAAAAAAAGGTAGCAAAGCGAACAGGCACTCGAGAAAGAAATTAGCACGCGATGTGCAGAGTATTGGAGGCTGAAAGGAGGAGGTCGTGTTTTATCGGGAGAAATTTATTCTCCGGAGCTTTTGGGCAAGCACTAAAATGGCCTTGGGGGGTGGTTTATGGGGTAAGTTTGTCAGGGCCTCGTGGTACAGTCTCTCGTGTTCTTAGCCATGACTTTGGGAGTTTCTCTGAGAGGGAGCAAAGAAGCAGCAGGAAGGGTAAGGCAAAATGGGTGCTTGCGCCTCTCGACAAATAAGGCAAAGTCGTTACGGCTCTGGCCTGACACGTAGGCGTTTTCGGCGAGTAATTAACCGCTCGTATCCATGGCCAAAGCACCCGGACCATATATACAATCTTCATCCTTCCCTGGCTCCTCTCGCCTCGCCAATTCTCTTTCCGCCAAAGACTCCCTTTAAGGAGACACCCCCGACTCATATTCTTTTCAGCTCAGACTGGGATTCGTGTCTCCATTATTCAAACGCTAATCTTCTTCCTGCTCTATATATCAATACATCCCAGGACCTTCCGGGCTTTCGAATTAAATTCAACGTAAATCGTCCGGATGCTCCTCGCAACTATGCGTCAAAATCGACCATCAAATATTTTGACATTTTTATATTCGGAGTTTCGATAACATTATGAAGAAACAACAAATATTTATCGGGCTCCTAATATTCATAAATAATTCATAATATTACTAAATAATTTATAAATCATGAGTTATTATTTATTAATTAATTAACCATTTTAATAAATAGTCATTTCGAGTTCCTGACGAGCGTTGGCAATGGAAATTCGAGGCTTACGAAAGTTTCGATTTGGACGCTCTTCCATGGAGCATCATGGAGTAAGATATCCTGGCAGGAAGGGACCTAAAAATTGTGGCGAGTTAAATTCCGATCGGGTAAGAAAATTAACGATAGCGAGAAGGACATGAGCTACTGGTTCAGGCTAACGACCGTTTCCACTCTTTTCTTTCGCTCTCTTTCTTCACCACGATCCTACGAGGGAGCACCTGTTACTCGATGGGCCAGGTTGTTGGAAGCTTTGCACGCGAGCCACATATGCTCAAGACAAAAAAAAGACCAACTATGAAAAGAGAGAGGGAGGGAGGCAGCGAATAAGACAAAACGAGCCGGGGGCAACTGTTTCGCGCATTTTTCGAGCCCTACAAACTCCAACCAAGTCGACACTCCAGTCCGAATTGCAATCGAGAATCTCCAATTTCCACGTACGAAAAAAATTCAAATAAAAAATTTTAAAAAACAAAATAATTTCTGAATTAAATGACTCAATTTTTTAGACTTTGGTATAAAATAACGAAAATTTCAAGAATTTCGATAAAATATAACTCAACGAATAAATTTTGAATTCCGCAGTCGCTTGATGCTCATTTTTAATAGTTTATCTGGCGAGACTGGTCCATCGACGTTCGGAGAACCAGAGTCGATTTTCCACGCAAGATTCGCAGCCCCATTGCGCAATTTTTTCTTCTTCCAAGCTCACCTCAGCAGCTCCATGTCTATATTCACGGATATACAGATATAGAGAACAAGTTGTTTGTGCGCTGGCCTCGTTAGGCAGATGACGTTAATTAGAGTGAAATCGTGATGACGGATGCTGCAGGCGAGGTCCCATAGTCCCATGACCTCTCCTTTCGCATCTCCGAGCCCAGAAAATTCACGATCCAGAGAACATGATATTCTCTATGGACAATTCAACGCGAAATCGATTTCGACCTCCAACTTGTCACTGTACGCGCTCCCACCACAGACAATCCTTTGAGCATCAACGTCAGGGAGTTTTTCAGCAAAATAAAATGAAAATAAAATTCAAAATAATATTTAAAATAAAATTCAAAATTTAATTCAAATTAAATTCAAAATTAAATGAAAAATTTAATTCAAAAGGAAATTTGAAACAAAATGCAAAATAAAATTGAAAATAAAATTGTAAATACAATGAAAAATAAAATTGAAAATAAAACCGAAAGCAAAATTGAAAATAAAATTTAGAATAAAATCTGAAATAATTGAAAATAATATAAAAAATCGTAATAATTTTATTCAATCCATTTTTTCAGTCGAATCGATAAATTGCAGGTTTCAATGTGCATCCACTTGGGCTGAAACGTTCCATACACTTTATCTATATATCCGGGCACCCACACACATAAACTCGCATATGTGTGACTTACCGGAGGAGTGTAGAGAGTCGGGAGATACGAAGGTCCGCGGTGCGTCCGTCTGTTCACCAGGCTGGATTAAAAGCTCGTCGCTAATTGTGTAGACCGAACGAACCCCCTGGGCCTTTCATCCGGCCATGGTATCCTGGCATTTCGACGGCTGACCATTGCCCCTCATGACTCAAACAAGACAAAGGGAATTCAATATCTGTTATTTATTTACATTAGAATATTATTAATTTACAGAGACACAGATACGAAAAGATTTTGTCAAATGGAAAATAATCTTTGCGGGCATGGGCTTGGATCTCGTCACGCCATTTTGCATTCTCATTTCAAGTTAACTCTTCAATTTCACAGTCAAAACTTGCTAACGAAATTCCTCTCTCGATCGCCACTCGAAAATCAACAGACGGATGAAAAAATTCATTCGCTGCCGTAGTTTCTCCGTACAACGTCAAGCCTGGGGTCATATTGACCCCTTCTCACTCCGTTCTCTCATTTTTTATCCTTATACCGCATTTTTCACTAATTTTTTCACTTCAAGCTAAATTGCTCCGGGCTCACGTGATCCTGCATTGAAAAACGAAAAGAATGAGCCTAGCTCGAAACCTTTTCGATTCATTTTACCAAAGATATACATTTTTCTAAATAATTGAACAAAAATAAGCTTCGCCATTCTAGGGTTTTATTTTTTTTTCCTCCAATAGCTACCATGACATTTTCCTATTCATTTAATTTCCTTTCACTTCAATTCAATTTTATTCAATTTAATAAATTTATTACAATTTAATTAGATTTCATTTCTTTTTTTCTTTCTTCGAGAGGAATAAAATTCGGGAGCTGGCATTTCGTAAGATTTAACCGGAAATATGAATTTTTCTAAATTGGGCCCATTCGTGAACGTTAAATAATGGAAAACTTAGCGATTTTTAATCTCAAGGACAATTGAGCCGATTGTGAAATTGGAATTGTTTAGTTGAAGAATTAAAGGAGAATCGAAAAGTTTGAGTGAATTGAGAGGAAACGAAAAATTGTAAAAATTTCCACACCTCCGTGGGCGCGATTGAAATTGGAGCTCGAGGCGTATATGTTCGTGAAAGAGGGATGATTTGTTGATTTTTAAATTTTTGCTACCTGATGTGCTTCCAGGGAGACGGGCTGTGATTGTTGGTGCTTGGGGGGGGGGGGGGGAGCAAAAGAAACGAGAGGGAAAAAGAAGAGATTCGTTAATTTCGTTAATTGTGCACCAAATCGCAGTGCTCTTTCTCTCATTCCTGGCTCGCCGCGCATCTCCAAATTGTCTTTAGCTCCGGGCAGAGCCAGCACACGATACACATACATCTTCTCTGCGTTCCAACGCCCCGCGCGACGCTGCATCTCTCAAATATTGTCTCGAGGCTCAGGACGCTTTGGAGGAGTCGAGGCGTGAGGATTTTTTTTCTCCTCGATAATTCGATCTCGCTCGACTGCACTTTTCGGCTTGTCTCCACGCAACCATTTTTAGACGTTTCCAGATTTTAATATTTCAGTTTTTTTTCATTTTTTTTTTCTTTTTCTCCATCGCTCTCTCGTTCGGAGCGAGTCTCGCGCCATTTTTAACACGCGATAATATCGTTTATGCCTGACGATACATCTATACACTCGAGCCCCTTTTTTCAATCAATTTTTGTCCCGAATTTCTATTTTCTACGATATTCTATATCGATATATCGAAACATATGGATTTTAAACGATTACGTATGCATTTAGGAGAGCGTGTGCATGCTCGAAACTTGAGAGACCGATCTATGCACTTTTGGGTTCTTCCATTTTTGTCTCTTTCGCCAAAACCGCCGGGCCCTCGAGCCTTTTTATTTTTTAACCCCCTCGCCGGCTCTACCGATTCTAATACCAAGCCCCGGCTGCTTAGAGGCCGTTCGCATAGACTCGGCAAAGTGAGACGGCAGATTGATTTAGATCGGGACCGCCAGGGCCCTTTTTCATTATACCGAATGCTCCGGTGCACGCCAACATCACCTTCGGCGTGTGCGCCTCCAATTTATTTTATCTCGACACGTTTCGAAAACAAAGTTCGAAAAAGGGATCGTCGCATCTTTCCAAAATAATAATTTATCGACGAGCCCTTTCCATGGATCGAAGTAGGTTGTGGCCTGGCGATTACGTGCGAAAATTTTAATCAACTTTTGAGTCTGATCTATAGGAAGTAGCGCCTCGACCAATTTTCATTTTTCTTTGTCCCCGGGCGCGATCCGACATCGCGTGTTTTCCGGAGATCGAGTGAGCTCGGCTTTTAAATTACCGGCGAACCCGCGACCATTTTAATACGCGGAGGTCACGGTCGTGCAGCAAAACACGAGAAATCTTTGTTCAAGGTCACCGTTATGCGTCCTGATTCAATTATTCGGACGTAGAAACGAATAACCGTTGCATTTTTCCGGCGAGACACAGTTTCCACGATTTAAATTTCGTTCACCCATAAGAGTTTTTTTTTTTTTAATTCATAACGACGGCGAAGTAAAAAAAAAATCAAAAATAAAATGAAAAATTAAATTAAAAATTAAATCGAAAATTAAATTAAAAATTTAATTAAATATAAAATTTAAAATAAAATTAAGAATAAAATTGAAGAAAAACAAACAAAATCTTGTGTCGTTATTTTTTCAAGTGTGCCAAGACCAAGATAATGAAAACGACTATATTTTAGAGTCCATGGGCTGCCCCTACGGGTTCATGGTAAATAGTTGTCCCCAACTTTGGCAAAAATGGTCAAAAAGTAGTGCGAGTTGGATGAAGTAAAGTTGTTTTTCGACGTTGGTCAGTTGTTTGCCACACAGCAGGATATCGTGTCCATCTTCCGTGCGCGATAAATACAAATTTGACGTTTTTTTGTGAGGAGGAAGAGGGGGGGGGGGGAGAAGATGGTGGTAACATATGTGTAACGCGCGATGGGCGGTGCCGCGGTGGTTGTTGCGGTTGTGTTGGACGCTTCATCCCTTTTTCCACGTTCTTTCCTTTCGCGAACGAAGACGCGACCCGAACGACAACGTCCATTTGGACAAGTGCGCTCCCCACAACAGCTCTCCGAGAGAGAAATAAGAGAATGAACGAGAGAGAGAGAGAGAGAGAGAGAGAGAGAGAGAGAGAGACGCTATAGAGACAAGAAAATAGCGCAACAACAGCAGCAGCCAGTTTCACGAAGAGCTCGTAATTGCTACATCCTCGAAATACCGATTCGAACCCAATTCACGCAACACAAGCCTACGGCCATTCCTGCATTCGTATTTTATCTATACACGCGTTGAGGCTTATTTTGAGATATAAATTCGCATTCTCTCTATGGGACACCATGAAAAATTATGGGGAAAATCTATGGGGTCTATGGGGGCCATGAAAAATCTTATGGGGAAAATCTATGGGGTCTATGGGGACCATGAAAAATCTTATGGGGAAAATCCATGGGGTCTATGGGGAAATTTGACAATTTGTTTTGCTTCGAGATCCATTTTTTGAGGGGTTTTTTTTTTTTTTTAAGAGGCCTGTAGCTATTGTGTCCAGGCAATAACACATCGAAGATGAGGGCCCGAGGAAGGAGGAATTTATTTTTGACTTTTTTTAGCATGTTTTGCTCGATGTCGTCGTCTTGGTCGTTATTGATGCTTGTGCAGACGTGACGAGTACACTCCTGGCTTCTGATCTCTTCTCATACATATGCAGCACGAAATTTGCTGCCAAGTGATCTCGAAGCTTCCGTCACGCGACCCTGCGGTGCCGCGGAGATGCACCGAGACGCACAGGGAGAAAAAGAAACTCATTTCTTTGCACCACTGCAGTTTTTTTTTCATCGATCCTTTCAGGTTTTTCTCAGCTTTTTTTTTTTATACTTAATTGTTTTTTCACGAATAATAGTCGGTTAATTAGTCACATTGACGCGAAGTTTCTTCCCGAGAGAGCCAGGGAGCTACAAAAATTTATGGAAAACTGCTGTTGGACGATTTTTCAAAAATCTCAGATTTTCGTAAAATT
>JAPYYS010001881.1:0-11815 GCA_030522525.1 Campopleginae sp. 14b
GGAACACTCCAGCTTCCAAGCAGCCGTTGTACATGGCCAACATCAGGTCGGGCACAAACCTGACGAGCGCCGCCGTCATAGAGACGGTGATGCCGTCAGCCCCAGGTGCATTGCCCGCCCTCATCGACCTGAGGGTGAGCCTCATCTCCTCGAGGAGGATCGGGGCCGGGGGATCGGGTGCCGGATGGGCTGCCTCCTCCAGGGGCTCCCTATTCGAGAGTCGCGGGAAGAAGCGCCCCAACAGCGCCCTGGCACTCTCCTCCCAGGAGGTTGCCAGCTGTCCCCCAACCCTCACGCCACCAATGTTGACAGTGCCCCGCCGGCCCCGGAGGATCTGATATACGTCTCCCCAGGGGTCATCATTTCCGGGCCGGCCGACAAAGGCGCGTCAATCCTCCTCCTTCTTCTGAAGGACCAACCGGTGGAATCCCTGGTACAGCTCACGGTAAGCACCACGGAGCACCGCTCGGTCCTCCACGGGCGCCTCGCGCCGTCGCGCCCGCTGGAGTGGCGCCCTGGCACGTCTGGCGAGTCGCGTCGCCTGGGTCAGTTCGCGGCACCACCAGCGGGACCTCCTCCGCGGTGCTGCGCCCGCTGCCTGCAGCCGAGCGTCGTTCACTCCCTGAACGAGAGTCCCGACTGTCTCGGCGAAGGCAGCGGGCCCGTCCCTCGCCAACGTGTCTCGGTCGATGCCTTGCGCAGCCTGCGCCAGGGCACCGCCGTATGCGGCCCAGTCGACGCCGACGGTCCGCCACCTGCGGACAGGCAGCGGAAGATCAGCATCGCCGTCCGTCCGGGAGAGGGTCACACAAATCGAATTGTGATCCGAGTGTACCAGTTCGAGTAGGATTTCCCACCGGGCCCGGTACACTCGTTCTAGACCCTTTCCCAGAGTGACGTCGATGTCCGACCTACCCGTAGGTCCGTCGAAGGTTCAATGACGGGACGGCTCGTTCAAGACCTCCAGATCACAAGCGACTATGAAAGCCTCAAATTTACCGCCACTGACCTCGTTCTGGTGGTCCCTGAGACGGTTCTTGGAGTGCCACAGGTGGGACACGGCATTTGCATACATGCCTGCTAGCACGGGCGCCCCCCGCAGCTTCGAAAACACATACTCGAGGTATTCAAGGTAGCCGTCAAGGGGTACCCCGTGCCGGCAGTACACGGAGCTTGGGTACAAAGTACCAAAAACACCGCGTGCCCACACTGTAGCGCCTCCTTCACCGCTAGGGACCGTCACCACGGTCGCATCTATCGACGCGTTGGCGAGGACAACCGCCGCTCCGCCGTCACCGCTCCGAAAAACCCGCATCCAGGCCGGGAGCCCTGCCATGACGCCGCCAGCTCGCAGGTAACGTTCCTGCAGGAGCGCGGCGGCGTAGCGACCCTCAGCGAGGTCCTAGGCGAGCTCGACCATGACCCCCCGGGACCGCTGGCAGTTCAACTGGCGGACACGGAGTCCCGATGGCTCCTGGTTCTCAAGTTCCCCGGCCGCGGCGACGGCACCTACCACTGGAGGTGGCCTATCCATTGGCGATGGACGGACCGAGCCCCGCGGAAGCCCCCAAGCCTACAGGCTCGCGGAGGGCCGCCATCCTCATGTCCTCCAGTGCGGCCCGATAAAGCGGGCACGCTCCATCCATCGCCCTGTGAGACGCGACTAGACCGGTCTCCCTGCAGTTTACACAGCATGGAGGCTGACCCCTCGCCGGGCACTCCGCCGCCGAGTGGCCGTCTCCGGCACACCCACATACACGCCATGGCCACCGTCCGGCACGATGATGCCGGGTGGCCAAGGCCGAGGCCCCGGAAACACCTTTCCACCTCGGTGTACTCTCGAACGACGCAGAAGTGCCAGCCGAGGAGCAGCCGCCCCCTCGCGATCAGCCTAGCCGCGACCTCGGGCGTGACCTCCAGCACATAATTGTTGGCCGGGGACCGCGCCCGTCTCCCCTGAAAAACTCTTGCGACCCGAACGGCCGCGCGGAAGGCTTCTTCACCCATCTCCGCAGCAGCCTGCGTGCGGAGGGCCTCCAGAAGCGCACCCTCCGTTTCCTTGCTGGGGACCGCGAAAATGCCGATCTTCTTGCGGGGGGGTTCTGGTGCCGTGACCGTGAGTCCGCCGTTTCGGATCGCCTCGCTAGCCCTGAAAAACTCGAGGTCGGAGGTCCTTGCCGTCTCCACGATAACGCCACCCGGGACGATCCGAACCCCGGTGACGCTGACTGACGCCTCACCGGGGTTAACGAGCTTTACTAGCCGCGCCTTGACCTCGGCAGGGGCCATCTTTTCCTTCGATGCTTTGACGAAGACGGCATGCCGAGGTTCGCGCGGCTTCCTGGGCTCTGGGCGGCGCGTGGGTGCCAACCGAGTCCCAGTTACTGCGGAGGACGCCGTACCCGCCGACTGAGATCCGGCTGTCGCAGAGGACACCGTACCCGCTGGCGCCGCAGAGGACACCGTGCCCGCAGACGCCGCACCCACCGCCGCCGCAAACGATACTGGCCGTCCCGGCGGGGCCGCAGGGCATGGACCCGGCCCGGCGATTGCCTCACGCTCACCCACCATCCGTAGAGTCGCCTCGTGCGCCGTACGGAGACCGGCACATTCCCCCTCGAGTCCATGAACCCTTCCGGTCGCAGCGACCAAGAGGGACATGATGCCCGCCAACTTCTCCTCGCGGAAGAGGCAACTGTCTTCGATACTTTGTTCGCCGGGACCATGACCCCCGACCTCAATTCTGTAGCCAACTGCTCCGCGCGGCCGATCAGCTCCTCCAATTCGACCCGTCGCGGAGTGCCCACTCCGCCACCGAAGGCCGTTGCCGGGACCGCCAGGGCGGTCGCCTGCGGCCGCAGGGGAGGCTTGCTCTGCCCCACTCGATGGTTCGCTCGTCCCCCCTCCTGATTTTTCAGCGCAGGGGCCGCTCCCACCGTGCCCGGCCGTCTCTTCGTCGCCGTCTTCTTTCCCCCCTTAATTTTCTTCGCTTATCTTTGAGCTATCTTCCATTCTTCGTCCCCTGTTTCGGGGACTGCCGAAGAGTCCTCCGCTCCCGGCTCCACCGTCGAGGCTTTCGCCACCTCCGTGGCCAGCCTCAGCAGGGGCGCCACCAGCGGTACCGACGAGCTCGCTTCGGCATCGCTCTCGATCAACATGGCATCGTCTGAGGATGCCATTTCGGATTCCCGGCAGCTCTGGACTGGCTTGATCTTCTTCCTCCAAGCCGTCTTTTGAGTCTTCGAGCTTTTCGGGCCCGCCTTCTCCTTCCTACATGCCGCTTCGGGTGCGGACGACGACGTCCCACCCGAACCTTGCCCCGAACCCGGCGTCTTCCTCTTCACGCTCGGTGAAGCTGGTGGGGCTGGTGGTCCCATGGTGGCCTTGACTGCCACCTCTGTTGCCGACACCGCTGCGGGTGCAGCCCCTTCGACGGACGCCGTGAGCGGCAGCCCGTCCCTACCCCCCCTCCCCACTCAAATCGTGTTTGTTATGTTTATTTAAAGAATCCATACTGAATCCCACGAGCATGGTCGGAACTACGTGTCCACCCTGCCAGAGCCGCCTTAGCAGGGTAAGGGATGTATACAACGGGAGGCTCCCAAGTACCCCGAGCTTTGGTCGCTTGGGACTAACTCTACTCGTCAGCCATTCATCCCATCGCCGCGAACCAGAACTTAGGATTGAGGATTTTTTATAGAGGTTATTTTCTCGCGGCCCGGGCGGTGGAGCCAAGGCCTCCGCTCTCCGAGGGCTGCAAGGTTCCCCCATCACGCCGTGCGAGGGTCGTCGAAGCAGCGGCGGAAACTACGGAATTAGGAGAACGGACGACGCTCATCCGCCCCCAGCTCGAGACCCAGGGACGCCGGCCCCTAATTACCGACGAATCGGTGATCCCGTAGGGGGTGTGAGATGAGAACTGTGCTTCTTTTGTCGATTAGTACTCGATTATGATTAACGTTCTCAGTGGGTTAAATGGAAAAAATTATTTCGATTGACATTTCTGGCGGGTCATTCGCTTTGGACTTCCAGCAATGTTGACTTTGCGTGAAGAGGGAACGTTTTCTTTTCTAGCGTCTTGAACTCGTTTGCTTCAGTTTTTGGTTGAGGAAGTTAGTTTGTAGAGATTGGATTTGTTTTGATTTTTTCACCGGTGAAATCTTCGTAAAATATGGAGGATCTCGAACGACTTTTGCTGAGCTCTGTCCTACAGTAGCATTTGGTAGAGTCCCAAATTTTGCGAGGATTGGAATTTCAAATTTTTCGAGCAAAATATTACAAATTTTATGTACTTGGTCATGTACGTTTTAGTAGATCTAAATTTATTTAGTAACTTTTTGTGAAATCTTGGTCCATCTTTTTGTGGGAACAAACTGTGCTTCTTTTGTCGATGTGCACTCGATTAATAACGTTCTTGGTGGGTCAAAGAATTGTTGGAAAAATTTAGTTGAATTAAAATTTTTGGGGGTTTAATAATCTCTTTTCAAGTCCCACTTTTGAATTTTTGGACAGGTTTAGCCTTTCCTAGGCCGGTACTAATTCATAAACTATTTTCAATATCCACCTTTAATATTTCGAACAGAGACAACTATTTGATCGTATACACACCTCGGGCAGGAAAAAGTAAGCCTCAGACCACATGTTTGTCAGCCTCGGCTTCGCCTCGGCCGACATTGATGTGATCTGAGACTTTACTTATTTTCCTGCCCTAGGTGTGTAATATACTATATATCTGCTTAGTTTCGCCCGAGCGTCGGGCTGAAAAAAAAAAATTCAAATGGTCTGCCTTTGGAATATCAGAGCCCTGGACGTCTGCCTCGACGATTTTCTTGGTTTTCATAAGAAATACAAGCATCGGTGCAAGAGGCAGACATGTGCGCATGATTCGGCGCACCTTTTTTTTTACATTTTCGGAGCACTGTCAATAGACAACGCAGAGGCAACATGCTGGCAGACTATTTTCCCGTGATCCTGCTCATTGTTTTTAATCGAACAATCCAAGTCTGCCAGGTGGGCACTTTACATGAAATTTTTTAAATCATAAAAAAAACTTCCAAAATTAAATACCACAATATTCAGCGCCCTGGATGTCTGCCTCTTTGATTTTTTGTGTTTTCAGGATGACTGCAATCACTAGCCCCAGAGGCAGACGTGTGCGCATAATATAGCACACCTTTATTTTTTAACATTTTTTAAATGTTATAAATTTACAACGCAGTGCCAACATGGTGGCAGACAAGGTCCATGATTTTTCTTAGAGTATAATTATGGCTATTAAGAACGTCTGCCATGTGTGCTGATCATATAGAAATTTTGCTTGCCAGCAGTTCCCTAACTATTACCATCAGGGGAGAAAATGCAAAAAGTTGAGTATCAATGCCTTGATGATGCGTGTGAGTGAGGCACCACGATAAGCATCAAAGAAATCATGATAAACCAACGGAAACGCTTTCGTAATGGATTTTATAAAACTTGAAAGAAGTAGTAAAAGTTGAAAATCATAAAATGGAATCTGCGTTACGAAACAGTGGACTTTTATAGATAATACATGATCGAAGGCGAAACTTACAATATTCTCAAATGCAAAATAATGGCTGGATGAATAAAAAGTTTCGCCACCAAGTTTTTTTTCCAAATTTTGATTTCCAATCACTTTTGTGAGATTTCGTTGAATATTTTGGGACTGGAAAACTTTTTTTGGTTTTCTAATGCCATTCACATGGATTTTATGCAAATCTCTTCGAGCATTCGATGCAGACGGAGTTCCGCGGTCTGAAAAGTTGTGGCCGGTCGAAAAAAAAAACAGGAGATTAAAGAATATTATTTTTCATTATAATTTATTGATAATATTTTTTACAGGTTATCGAAACTTTCAATAAATGCATATAGATGCGCTCGCACTATTCTTGCATTGGATAAAAAAAACGTGTAGAAAGTTAGTGTCGCAAATTTGTCGTAACTCGTTAAAAATTACATTGTCTGTTTTGTCATGGCTTCATTGACAAAATCGACTAGAAAAATACTGCGTCTAATTATGGCGTGACCAGCTAACGTATATATACAATTTAAATAATTGGTCTTTCTAATAAAATATTTGCCGACGCAGAAATCCTAGAAAAATTGAACAAAGGAAGCGACTTTATGGAATATTTTTGACCTTTTTAAGCTGTAAAAAAACGTAGAAAAATATAATCAAGTCGAAAGAGTTGAGTTTGAGCTGAGCTGCGAAGTATGTCACTATTATCAGACGATATCGAAGTTTGCATTGTCGAAATACAACGAAATTCTGTTTTTTCCCGAGCAGAGCTTAAAATTCTTCTGAAATATTTCGTCAGGACCATAAAACAAAATTTTTTTAACACGTAGACACCACACTCCCTCTAAGGTCACACACTTACCACATTGGTGCAAATTTGCACTTCGACTTTTCAAAACCATGTATTTCTTCGATGAATGCATGAAATTAATCTTGGAACCATACTTTTTAGGGGTAAAATATTCGAAGTAACCGATTGCAATCATTTTGAAAATTGGAAAATGAAATTTTATTCTCGAAAATTGGCCAAATTGAAGAAAGGAATTTTGAAAACCTGTTACACTTGAAATTTTTGTGTGTGCAGATTTGCTCCAGTGTGGTGTCTACGAGTTAACAAAAAGTTGAAGGAAAACTTATTTTTCGTTGGATGCAAACGCTGCAAACTCGAGTGTCGTGTTATTCGCGGGATATGGTAATCTTTGTGGTTAGTTGTGTCAAGGCCCAATGTTCAAATTATGTCTACTTTCTAATGACTCTATTTCGTAACTCGAAGATTCGATCGATCAATGCCAGCTGATAAACATTTCGGACGATGAGGCCGAAGCGAAATGACAGACCATCGAATATTTCGGCCCATAAAGACTAATTTGTGTACGAGGGTCTGTACGTACGAAAACTGCCACGAAATTAAACGTTTTCTTGCAAGTTTTTCATCTCGTGGACTATGTACAAAATCCATTGGATAATATCATCATTTTATCGTTCCAATGATGGTGATTCAGATATTTTTCACTTTTTCGTCATTTTTTTCCTTACGTCTCGTCGTTCAATCGACTTTGGTGGAAGCTGCGATCCTCGGAGTTTTCTTGAGAAGGTGATTCTTAATGTTTTGGAAAGGTGTGTCGAAGAGCAACGTCAGGACTGCTGATGCACCGATTATCCAGCTCAATTCACTCAAATTGAACTGTAAACGAGGAGAAAATGTTGAGGAAACAGTGAACGGCACGAAGCAATAAAATTAAATAGTAAAAATTTAAAAAATGTATGATCTCGAAGCTGAAAAGGCGATTTCCCAATCTTCATAATTTTTTCAAATTTTTACAGATTTTTCGGAAGCTTCAAGACCAAAATATTGGAGATTAGAATTTTTGTTTGATTCTCCGTTTTTTCAACAGAAAAAATGCCCTTCTTTTTACGTCCCACGCATTGTATTTCTGATTAATATTTGCCTTCATCGATTAACCTCGAAGAGTTGTCGAAAAAACGTTTGATTGATTATTTTATCTGACACTTTCGCCAATAACGGTAAAGACGTGAAAGCAAAAAAATGGCTGTGATGATAGACAAATGGTTGAGGCCAAGAGAAAAAACGGTATAGCGAGATGGGTATGAGAACGAGTTACGTTTCGGGATTTGGAGGCCATCCGGAGCATTAAAGACCGGAATCGCCTTGATAAAAAAAAAAGAAAAAAAAATGGGAATGACTCAATTTTGAATAGGCAATATTTAAAAATGTGAACTTTACCATTAGCTTGAAGAATCCGTAGTGTCCACTGTTTCGGGTTTGTCCGACGTTGTAAAAAAAGACAGGAAATTGCGTCAGGTAAATAGCGTAGCTCAGTCTGGTGCATATCAAAAAACCTCGCCACGCAAAAACTTTTCCCAGCCATCCTGCAATTATACGCTCACATTCATTTCAACGGCCCCAACTCGACGAAAATCATTTATTTTTCATCCTGAATTTGAATCAAGGATAGTTCGCGCTCAATATTCCCTAGCAAACAATTTTTTGCACTCTCAGGGTCTCGCCAATTTGAGGCCTGACTAAAATTGCTACGGTTCAGACGTCCCTGAGAGGCCGCGACCACCAATTCGTAGTAACAATCATAACAATAATAATACCAAATACTTGTTGAAAAAAATTTTTACGCAAAAATATCCATCGATCCCCACAAATCGATAAGACTTTTTATGAATTTTCTTATTTTTTTGAATTAATTCATTTTATTATTATCTATTATTTATTTATTTATCTATTTGTTTGTTCGTTTATTTATTTATGTATTTATTTATTCATTTATTTATTTATTTATTAGCTTGTTTATTTATTCATTCATTTATTTTTTTAATGAATTTTCTTATGAAGGTGAAGTTTGCAACGTTGGAATCCAACGAAAAGTGTTGATTTTTATTGATGATTTGTTCAATTTTGAAAATCATTCTAATTTTTCGAACTGATGTACTTTTTGGGTCGTGAAAATTGATCGTTTCATCGTCATAATTACATTCTGACTACAAAAAAAAAAGTTATGAATTTGGAATTTTACCGCCGCCGTTGCCAGTGTGCGAGATAAAAGCGATCCAGGCGAAAATAGCACACCATCCGATCGGTGCGAATGCTGAGTAAAGTGCAGCGTGCATTGGATTGTGCACGTAATGAATCGAGCCCATTCCAGCGGGTCCGAAAAATGCTGCCAGCGTCATCAGACTCGAAACAATCCATCCGATATTTAAGGCCGTCTAAAAAAACGTTGACAACGGTAAATGAAGAAAATTATGAACGTTTTTTTTTTGAAAATCACAAAGATTTAGTCATCGCAGCGCGAAATATCGAAGAAAGTTTCCTCGGAAAATAATTTTTTGTCATCCCAATGGTAAATTTGACTGACAGTTCAACGAAAATGTTGAAATTATTAAAAAATATTTAGTTCAACGTTTTCAACAAAATATCGACGGTTTCTGACAAAATTTCATTTTTAGTGAACGAAAAACTCACTTTGCTAATTTTTAACTTGAGCGGATAATTCTTCAAGAGATATCCTAAGAATATTCCCATAATGTAGACAGTCAATCGATGGGATGGCAGGATATATGAGAAATTTGCTGTGTCAAAAAGTTGTCGGATTCTGTAATTTTTAAAATCACGAAAATTAACACTTCATCGAGTATTTTTAAAAGAGAAATTTGACAATCGTCAGTATTCGTGTTAATAAATAAAATATTGGATTCGATTCCATCTCTCAATCGCCCTGAGAATGGAGCTCTCATTTTACATACCAGAGTACATTATAAATGTTTGTTATTTATTATGCTTTATAATAACGTAAAAAAAAGACTTACGAAGCCCCGAAAAACACGTAATTGTTGAGATTCTTCTGAATTGTCACATAATAACGAAGCACGGTGGACAGAAGGGCGACCGAGGTGAGAAAAAGGAAACCAATTTTCGGTCTTTTGTACAGCAGCATTACCATCAGTGGAGAAAATGCAAAAAGCTGAGTATCAATGCCGAGATGATGTGTGTGAGTGAGGCACTATGACAAACATCAAAGAAATCGTAATGAACCAACGGAAACGCTTTCGTAATGGATTTTAAAAAACTCGAAAGAAGTAGTAAAAGTTGAAAATCATAAAATTGAATCTGCGCTACGAAACAGCGGATTTTTATAGAAAATACACGATCAAAGGCGAAACTTACCATATTCTCAAATCCAAAATAATTGTGAATAAATAAAAAGTTTCGCCACCAAGTTTTTTTGCAAATTTCGGCGTGATGGGTAACCACGAGATTCCACTGTGGTCCAGAGCCAATGAATGGCATTATGTGAGTGCAGAAAAGAACGAGTGCTCCAAGTGTAGGGACCAGCCTGTTGATGAAAAAATCAAACGAATAAAAAAACATCGAAATTTGTTCGATTCCCAATTCGACTTTTCAAAACTTTGTATTTCTTCGATAAATGCATGAAATCGATCTTGAAACCATACTTTTTAGGGGTAAAATGTCCCGAGTAATCGATTGCAATGATTTTGAAAGTTAGAAAATGAAATTTTATTGTCGGAAAATGGCCAAATTTAAGAAACGAATTTTGACAACCTGTTACACTTGAAATTTCGTGGCCGCAAATTTGCACCAGTGTGTTGTCTTCGGGTAAATTTTCAATGAAATCAATTTTTCATTGACTCGCTATTATACTTATTATTATATAATTATTTATTATATTATAAATCCTGACCTCATGAGCCTCGAGAGGTACTCTTTTTTCACATCCAGGTTACCGGTCTTTTTGAGTCTGCCGACGAATGCGTAAGTAGTCAAGAGGCCGGATAACATTATGAAGAGATCGGTGTAGAGACTGGCAGCTCTGCCGATAACAGTCCACGGTTTCCCGACGTACTTTTAAGCAAAAAATCTTTTATTGTCATTTGTGAGAAAGTAGCAGGGTAAATATTGTTCAAAAAAATTGTAAAAGTCAATTGGACGATCCAAGTTTAATTTTTATCTTTTATTTTCTCGTTTATCGTTCGATTGAATTTTTAATTATTCTACCTCGGTCATTTCAGTTCTGTTGATGTAAGGATTGAAGATGAGAGCCATGCTCTTATGTGCGACAATGAGCATGAAAGCATTGAGAGTTCTGATGCCATGAAGAGTGGCAATATCGCCATCGCCTCGTCTCAGTGAAACGAGTTTTTCGATGTTACGTTTCAGAGAAAAGGAGAGAATTATTTCGCTGACATTGGCTCCGTAATGATCGCAGATTGCCGCGACGATCGATAAGACGATGATGCCAAAGAAGAAAAGTCTTCGGAGCAAAAAACAAAATTTTTCCTCAAAATTTAAACGCCAAAAATCGCATTGATCTTAAATTTTTATTTTTTTTTACAATATTCTTACCCAACTATTATCGTCGCAATCGGCAGTTGCTCCGTTCGTTCAACTTGACACATATCTTTATCGACTTTGACTGTAATTTTCAGACCTGTGTCTGCAGTGTGTTTGGCTATTGTTTCCCTCAGAGACACTTCCACGTCTTTCGACGAACAGGCCGCTGGTGTGCAAATTGCCCAGTTGACCGTCGTAAATCGAGGAAGTCGGTGACCAGGCTAAACAATAAATCGACCCAATTAAAATCCTCTCGAAAAATAAGCAGCCAGTCAATTACTTTCTGGCACAAATCCAATTTATAAATATCGCAGAAAAGTCCAAAAAAAATTGAGTGCCACACGAGAGTCAAATAAAGAAACCAAAAAATTTTCCAAAATTGAAAAATAATCAACTCTTGACAAAACTTTAAACTTGCGAATAAAAAAAATAAAAAGTTTATTTTTTTTTGTTCACAAAAAGTCTTGGTCATCAAGAGTCGCGGTAGCGACTCGAGACAAGTACATTTACGCTAGTGTCAAAGTCAAGCGAGCTCGCTACAAGACACTTTCACAGCAAGGAGCGCGTTTAATGTTGGTTCCCATATTTTTTATTTTTTTTTCCTTTCGATTGGGACTAACCAGAATTTCGTAGCTTGAAGTGTCATGTAAATATTATTAAAATCCATGTTTCATCGCATCAAAACATTGGCGTTTTCTTTCGCACAGATTTTTGATGCTCAAATGTTTCGTTTGGACTTTCGCACATAGGTATATACATATATATTTGTGTTTTATGGCACCTGCTCGTGTTTGGTTGGGGTTAGTTTCTTGGACTCGAAAGGGCGTAAGTCGCGTTTATTTACGTTCGGACATACGTCCTTTGCAAGACTGGTGGACATTTTCGGCCTGTGACGT
>JAPYYS010001882.1:0-11471 GCA_030522525.1 Campopleginae sp. 14b
CATCGCGTCGGGAATAAATTTGTTATCGCGACCGGGCGACGAGCGTCGACCCGCTTCCCCGACCGAAACTTTGTATCGCGCTGTACCGGGTTCATTTTTATTGTTCAATTGAATAAATCATGATAAATTTTAAGCTCGAGTTTTGCTGCCTTTATTTTGCATGTCCGTGATGTTACTCCCACCCCAAGAATCACACCCTCTACCTTTATGTATCTCAGCTGTCGAGCTGAGTAGCCGGACCGCCTCGGTCACCATCGTTCCTCGCCTACCCCGGTCAATTAAGCCTGGTGAGGGTGGGCAAATTAAAAGTCGAAATTATTTCGACGGTACGTTGTACCTGGTGCCCAGTCCACTCTCGTGACCGTTGGGAGTGCGCGAGGGGCGAGGTGAGCCAAGAAGGGACAAGATGGACCCTCCGGGGAAAATCTTCGTTACACAATATAACGGAATATATAAATTCCAAGCAATATTATATATTCCTCAATATTCTATAATATTAGTATATAGGATAGCCAAATATGGGCAACTGATGTTGTACAGAACCATCGTGAACGGCCCTCACACATACATTCACTCCCTCATATATAAAAACGACCAAGAGCGCGTGTCACCCGAACAAAACCCCAAATCTAACCGTTAGACCGAGACTTTGGAAACCACTTGAAAAAGTTTCACCAACCGTGACCAAGAAAATCTCACGATCCTTTTCTCAGAAAATCTCAGCGACACTCTTCCAGTAACATAAATAACTCTTAATTTTAAATAATCGATGAACACCTCATAAACTCGAATCAAAGGCATGCTTTGATTCGAACTCAACCGTCAAAACCATTCTCACGGATCGCGCGTCACCAGTCGAAGTCAACAAAATCAACCCCTATGAACAACACGCTTCGACCATTCCTCCTATCCCAACCTCATGTTTTTCCCCAACGTCTAAACGCCGAAAGACTTTTCTTCCAATCATCTTTCCAGAAAAGTCTCCCTTTATAATTAAACCCAATCACAACATACCGACGTTTAGCTGATAATCCTTCTACCAATCATAATATTGAATTATAACAAATTCAATCCCTTCGACAGCATCCTATCCCTACAAAAATCATTCTGAACTTTACAAAGAGAACTCTGAACTCGAGACAGAAGAATATTAATTCTTTCATTCCGTCAGTATCGAGAGTCCTAGTAATCGACAACCCGTTATAAAATCCGAACTCTGTAAAAATCCGTGACAACTTAACCATTGAGCGCGACTCTGAATCTGAAGTCGATATTCTTGTCTCCGTAAACGACATCATTGTTAAAATCGCTAATTCAACTATAATAATCAAATTAACTAAGCTTGTAATAAACCAGTGTACAAATTAACTTTCAACATTTTCATTGATAATAATAAATAGACAAATAACTTTGTGCAATAGTACAATAAAGTGTCTTATCATCTTATTCAAAGGGTGTCAACGTGACTCCTGTGGTCAAGAACCCTCTCAAACCTCCCCTACCAGCAGACGAATCGTTATATGTGGTGTTACGTCCCGGTTATCGTCGCCTGTGCCAGGGCTGACTTACCGTGGTCGTAGCTGCAAACGTTGCTCCGGTTTTAGATTTGCAAAGGCAAATCGGAGATTGGAGCCAGTTGTCCAGGCAGTTAGAAAATTATAATTTGGGTTTTATGGTATGGAACGTCGGTGGATGAAAGAAACAAGCGGTGTGGATTTGAATTAGTCACTAAGCACGATAAACATTTGACAATGTTTATTATTATTAATACAATTATTAAAACTTGTACACCGAGCTTACATTCAGTTTGCATTTTATTGGTTTCATAGCGTTTGGCATTTCGGAATTACATTCAGGTTTATTTTATTTTATTCACTGGTTCGCGAATTGTGTTTTCGCGTAACCGTTCCGACTCTTTCCGGACCGACCTTTATAGGGGGTCCTCGACCACAAGAGTCGAGGCCCTTTTTGGAAAAACTTAAATTTTGCTGGTATACCGTTCGGTTCGAGGTCTCCAGATCGACTGACTATTTTATTGTCCGTGGTAGTGCCCTGCACTTTTTTAAATATTAACCCGCGCGCAAAGTTTGCGATAAGCTGAACACCTCGCGCCTTCGGAAGGTGTGAAGCGTCTTCTCGTAACCGTGGGATCACCAACGTCAGCAAATTCTGCTGACTGTCGTCGTGAGATCTCAACGGTTGAAGCGTTCCCACCATGATAGCGTTAAAAATATTGAAATATTGAAATTGAATAATTTCAATAACGAACGGAATCGCAGAACGTAACAATCGTAATCGGTGAAATGGATAATTCTGTCAGACAAGTGAAGCAACCTCAATCTGCCGGTAACACAGTATACAAAAATCGAGGTCGAGCTTAAGACTCAACGATCACGTCGAATTCTAATTCTCGTGACATAACAAATTACTATCCTAAAACTGGTGGCAGCGGAAAACCTTGCGAAAAATCTCCAAAAATCATTAACATTTAACGAACAGTTTTAAACTTATAATAAAACTGGTGGCGGCGGAAAACCTCACGAAAAAAAATCACCAGACACTCATCGCAATATTTAAAAAAAAATTTAAACCGCAAATTACACCATTTTCAAGTTTATATTAAGATTGGTGGCAGCGGAGAACTTCGCACAAAATCTCTAAATCATCGATATCCAACGATCAGTTTTAAGTCTATATTAAAACTAGTGGCAGTGAAAAAAAGCTCTTAGAAACTCTTCGAAATCATCATAAAAATAAAAAGCACAGTTTGAAGTCTGTATTAAAATTGTGGCAATGAAAGACAATCATTACAAGTGCACACGAATCTTAAGTTGGTGAAAACAAAATCGAACAATATCATCGAACTCGTGAACATCGCTGAAAGGCATTCAAACAAAGCACTTTCAATTCATACCGAAAGTGGTTATAAATCGAACGAGCTTGTGTGACGAAAAATTTCGGTTCACACTAATACACACAATCATCGAAAGAACCGGCCATAAACCAGCTGTACGCCGGAGCGCAGGTCAAATACACCAGCAGAGGCAATTTCAATGGGTCTCAGCACGACGTCTCAACAGCAACGTCAACAGCACGCGACAAGAACTCTGACTTGTAATTCATAAAAATACAAAATGCCTTCCGATAATATCGAGCCCATGGACGTATCGGGAGCAGGCTCTTCAGGAAACATGAACAAACTACTAAACCCACGACAACACTCAATGGACATGGATAGTTTAAAACAGCAAATAACTGAACGTATGAATCGTCGAAATCATCCGAATCTCAATCAAACATACGATAATTTAACATATCCAGTTCACGCAAATTATCGAGATTTCACGAGATATAACCCAGAGTTCAATGGTACTTCAAAAATTTGTTCATTAAACACCTTCACTAATTATTGCGAATCAGCAAAAGAATACGAAAGAGTAATTACATTAAAGCCGATAGTCACATTATTAAAAAGCGAGTGCGAAGGAATTGCTTGTGAGAGTCTGAAAATTTTTGAGGTAGAGACAATCGATCAAATGATTGATATTTTAAGAAGTAGGTTCATCGCATCGTGACCACTCTTTGCGTGGCTACTGGAATTGCACACTTTGGAACAAAAAGATAAAGAATCATTGCTCGCATACTACAGCAGAGTCAATTTGCATGTAAATCAAACCAGACAGGCAATAGATCTGTCAAAAATGCAAAATCCTCCAGGCGCAGGAGACCGGGCTCGAGATATAGCGATAGACCAATTTCGCAAGGGAATCAACATCGCTTACCGTCCTTATATCCCTTGCATAGTTTATGATTCATTGGAGAGTAAATATGAAAAAGCAGCTGAAATCGAAAAAATGATCGGACCAATCGAAAATCGGAACACTAATTAATCAACGTGTTTACCAATCAATGAATCGAATAAAAATGAAAAACCCTCCAATTAATCGTCAAATAAACCCAATAAAATTTGCAATTTTTGTAAAAAAAAAAAACCAAGTGACAGACGACTGTGAAGCATTACAAAGACTAAACGATGCTAACGCTGCGGAAAATAAAAAAAAAAGCTAAATTATCTGCAATTATTGCAAAAAGGCATGACATGCATTAAACGACTGTCGTAAAAGAGCCTATAATATAAAAAAAAAAAAAAAACGAGAATAAGCAGACAACTCAAGCGGGAAACGAGTCGGTTGCCCCTCGTCCAGGTGCGTCGACGGGACAGAAACAGTAAACGCACCCGTACTCGAAAGTCCCGATAAACCGAAACAGAAAATCCTTCGGCCTAATTGCACCCTGAGCACAATTTCCAGTAGTTATTGTGCACCAACCATTCTGTTAGAATCTCAAGATTTCTTTAAAGAACATACACTACTTCTAACGGATTGAGGATCGCAATTGAATTTAGTAAAAATTCAGAATATCGCTAATGAAAATCTAATAGATGACTCGATAATCTACGAATTATACGGGATATCGAGTACGGAGAAGCCAAAAACTCTTGGTGAAATTAAGATCGCTATTTGTGGAAGCGCGCAAATATTTCACGTTTTTGACAAGGATTTTCCTGTTGAATTCAATGCAATACTCGGTCATGAGTCAATCGGTAAAAGTAAAGAGAAAATTGACTGGAGAGAAAGGTATGTAAGAATCAATGATGTGGACGTCCTATTCATAAACGCAGAATCATTTCTCCTCAAAGCCAAACAAAAAATGATGATGTCCGTACGAGTGACATTATAGAGTCATCAAAATCTACATATAATTTACCAGTGTGGATAGTTCCGAAAAAGGAAGATTCAAAAGGCAATAAAAGATGGAGACTTGTGATAGACTTTCGAAAGCTCAATGACGTTGCGATTGGAGATGCTTATCCTGTGCCCCTAATTGACAATACATTAGACCAGCTTGGCGGAGCGAAGTATTTCTCTATTTTTGTTTTAGCCTCAGGGTTCCACCAAATAGAAATGCCCCCCGAGGATAAACATAAAACAGCGTCCACGACCCGCCATGGTCACTACGAGTTCAATAAAATGCCTTTTGGGTTGAAAAATGCACCAGCCACTTATCAGCGTTTAATGGACCTTGTACTCAAGGGTCTCCAAAGCATTGACCTGTTCGTAGATTTGGATGATATAGTCGTCTACGTTCGATCGCTCGACGAACACAATGCAAAATTCCGAAAACGCTAACAACGTTTACAAGACGCTAACTTAACATTACAAACTGATAAATGCGAATTTTTGCGAACAGAAGTAAGATACTTAGGTCACCTTATTTCGGCAGACGCAGTAAAACCCGACCCAAAAAACCTCGAAGCCTTAGCAAAATTCAATGTTCCGAAAACTCAAAAGAATGTCAAAGAATTCTTGGGACTCGCGGGTTATTACCGCCGCTTCATAGAAAATTTCGCGAAAATAGCTGAACCATTATTAAGAGTCAAACGAGTCGTTGCAAGACACTTTCACAGCAAGGAGCCCGTTTACCAACTATTTCCGAAAATTTTAAATTTTGTTAGTATCAATTATTCGTTGACGATACAATTTTCGAAAGTGTTGTTGGTTCCCATATGGTTTATTTCATTTTTCTTTCCTTTCGATTGGGACCAACCAGAACTTCGTAGCTTGAAGCGTTATTTTATTATAAATAAAATCCGTTTTTGATTGCATTAAAAAAATGGTGTTTTTTTCGCACAGATTTTTGATGCCTAAATGTTTTGTTCGGAGTTTCGCACGTAGGTATAATCGTTTTATGAAATATGTTGTGACGAACCGTCACTTCTTTTTCATACAACGTGCTGCTGCGCCTTTAATGGCTTGCGCAATTTCAAAAGAGCGATAGTCCTGGTTGGACATTTGCGCATATGACGCAGTGTCTAATCAGAATTATAATTTTCATGTTCCGCCGAGATTTCTTGTCACCACGCGCTCGGGCGCGACGACAGCGGCACGGCCCAAGGCGCGCGAATTACGCGTAGGGCGCAGGGATCTCGCGCACTTTGCGGACCCCTCCTATCGACTTGTGACACTTCCCCTGACCCGAGATCAATGCGGAAGGATTGATGGGGCGAGCGACAACGAGACTCGATTCAGCGTTCGATACGCCCAGACGTATAACATAAATCGTCCAATCTCCCATAATTTGTAAGACGCTCAGTAGTTTGCCGAAGAGAAGCCATCTATTGTTTGAGAGCGCATTTATTTGTTGTAAAGAAGTATTGTTAAATCTTTCGTAATACCTTTTGACTAGTCTAGGCGCAATCGTCCTAGACCCGCGTGACTTTTGTCCAGATTAGTATTAGTAGCGTTCAATAAAGTGTTATTTGGATTTTATAAACGACGGCTTATCGCGCGTTATTACGACCCGAAGTGGCGTTTGTACCCGAGAAGACAACGAAGACGGGAGGAAGCGCAGACCAGGCCGGAAGACGCAGAAAACGGTAAGTTTGGAGGCCTTTATCCTAGCGCGGTTAGCGCCGATTAATTTATTTGTGATTGTGCCCACATGAGCCCCGATAGTCATCCCGAAAACTAATACTGATTTGCCCACTAACTCACGCGAACGCGCGCAAACATATTTCGTTATAAGTCGCGTAAAACCTTGAAACGAACTTCTCGTTCCCCCTCAAACAACCACCGAGCTAGCCGAGCAGAGGTTCTGTTTCAATGTCATCGTGTTTCTTTGGGGTTAACAATATGTAATTATAACGCGATGGCGACACTGCGGATTGGCAAGGAAGAGTGGTATGGATATGGACAATGGATAAATAAATCAGGAGTGAGTGGTTTCAATCAATTCAATATATTATGAAGATTTTTATTCACATGTTTTCTAACATCCATATTTTCTTCATCATCGATTCTTTTCCTTTCTACTCTTACACGTGCAACCATGAATTTTTTTCCCTCGCGATTATTTTATGTATGCCGACGGGGAGTCGATAATTCTTTCAATAACGCCTGGAGTCGTCTCTGCGCATCTTCTTCATTTTTCCGGCATTTTTTGCCTCCACGTTTCCAGCGTGCAGGCCTGTTCTGCTCATCGGGAAAAATGATCCTGTTGTTATTGCTCGTTCATTATAACGGAATTGGATTTCAAGACCGGAGCTTACCTTGCGTTCGATTTCTTTCGAGTAGCGTGTTTGACTTTTGATCACCATGACTGCGTTTTTCTTGTTGCTGGGCTTCTGCAATAAAAAAAATGTACTGCAAATTTTCGCCATTTTTCTCTGTTTTTTCCAATTTACTCATATTTCTAAGGGCTTACAGGCCAAGCAAACTCCGGATAAAAATTAAGCGGATCGAAAAACATGAAAATCATGCCTGGTCGAGATCCACAAAATTTTGTTTACTGCCAAAACTTTTTTATTGTCGATTGTTGCAATTTTTTACGGTTTTTTGAAGTTTTCTTGAAATCTAGGAAGTATATTGGCCCAACTGACTCCAAATTCGTATTCTGCGGATCGGAATACATAACCATGGGTAGGTCCGGTCAAATGCACATCATACTAATTTTTTTTGTGTGCCGGTGTAATTAATGCTCGATGGTTGGTATCGTAATGAGCTCTCAAGAGCTCGTTGTATGTGACGAACGGAGAAAATGTTGAACATGCATCGAATTACGACATCGACATTCGAGTGTACCGCATGAGGAACGATCGATCAGATCAACTCTCCATTGCACTATGTATGTATATATTTTGCTGCAAGTTTAACTGTAAAAAAAAAGATGGATCGGATCCAAACTCGACCGATACCGGACGTACGGTCAGCTAACAGTTACCCTCCGATCTCATCGACGCATGCCATAACGATCGATAATGAAAAATCATCATGACTAGCTCCTCATAGAATCATGAGCTAAACAAATGAAACGGGAAAGGAGAAATCAGCCGGCGAAAAAGCGGCCATTTTCGATATGAATATATATATTCGATATGAATATCGCAATATGTCGTTTGGTGACGTGAGTATATTTTTTTATTTTTATTAATATATAATATTGATTGTGAGGTTAATATTTATTAATTAACATAATGAATTCATGTTTTCTTTTTCTTTCCGGTCAACTTCGATGACATCGACATGGGTGAGTCATTATTATTTTCTTGAATTATTTTTTATAGTTCGCCGCGATTGAGTCGCTGCTGCGACTCGATCGCGCCTTTTGACGATCGCCTGTTTTTTTCATTTTCTTTAAATTAAAAAAAAATCAATATCATTGATATAAATTATTATTATTATTAATATATTTATTTTGATTATTATATTTAGTATTATTAGAATTTTTTTTAGTTCTAATACTAAAAATAAATTTTTTCCAGGTCTCGAAGAAATGGAAGGGGACAGCGGCCCCATCCGCCGCTGGTTGACTGGCAGCCGGAGGAGCAGCCCGTTCGACCGCCCGATGCCGCAGCACGGACGCCTGGGCGGGGTTGGCCACGCCACGGGAGGTCGAGCTGGAACAACGACAAGCTGCTCTGGCTCAACCTAGGAGGGAGCCGGACAGGCCACGCAGCAGAGGTGAGTCCCTTGCAAATCCGAATTTCTGGTAGTTGCTGTTTCAATTTTTTTTTTCTTTAATTAATTTTTTTTTTACGATTATTTTTTACGATTGTAGTATTAAAAAAAAGGAGTGCTGTAAAAGTGAGCATGCGTATGAGTGGAAACTGGAAGAGTGGAAGAGTCAGAGGACGAGAGAAAGAAAAAGAGAGAGAGAGCTGACACGAAAGTCCTAGAGAAGGGCAAACCCTTGACGAGAAACAGATGTATGACCTAGCGAGTGAAAGAAAGAAAATGCATGCGATTGGTTAAGACGACGTTAAATACGAACTAAACGAAATGCGTCGCCAGAATGACGGCTGTATGAACAATAGACGACTTTATCCAGAGAACCTGGACCGGTGAATTTTTGAGATCAGTTAAAGAGTGCCGAGCGACTCGAGCAGACATAACCATCCGAACACATTTTGCCGTGTTTTATCATAGTTTTGATCTAACCACGTATTCCATTTTTATAACGAATAATTTGTAATCATTTAGATCACTTCAAATAAAATATTATTCTACATTTGAGGGCTCGTCCGGGATCGTGTGTGAAAAAGAAAGATATCAGTGACGCCGCGATAATTGTGTGAGTTCAGTGCTCGGTGCGTTAAGACGGAAGACAGACAGAGTGCATTTGTGCGACGCTTTGATGGTGCATCGTTTAATTCGAAGACGGAAGATCGTACAACACGCAGACGGAGTACGGCGCAATAAATAGACAAAAAATTGTTTGACGCTTAGATGAAGCACCATACAAGACAAAGACGGTCGATTGCGCAAGTCTCAGATGGAGTATCTTACGGTAAGACAGAGGCGAAAGATTGTTCGACGCTTAGACGGGGAATCGTACAATACAACGACGGACGATCACGCGACGCTCGCACAGAGCATCGCGCGATGAAATAGAGACGCAATAACGAAGTAAAATCTGCAAGGATTGAAGCGATATCGACGATTCAAAATGGGAGCGAGTGATTTAACCGCGCCCGAGTTGAGGAGCAAAGCGAAAGCACTTGGGTTAGCGATTGGAGGAACAAAAGCCGAGCTCATTGCCCAACTCCTGGAAAAGGATCCGACGGGAGCATGGATTGAGCTTCCTGATGACGAAAACGAGCAGGCTGAATCCAGTGGGATGGGGAAAAAGACTCGTGGTTACGCGAAAGACGACGAGGACGCCAGACGCGAGCGCGAACTAACCGATCGCGAAAGATAACTTGAACTGATTAGACGTGAAAAAGGATTGATGCAACGCGAGCTTGATCTTGTTCGGCGTGAAATAGAAGCACTTCGACGAGACGAACGCGCTCTTCTTGCGATGGAGTGTGATCCACAGGTGCGAGAAACGCATCAAGGACGAGACGAAGTGGTGTCAACTTCAAACCGTTTGTCGTCGAAGATGAATTTGAAGGCAGTCGCCGAATTAGTGAGTGAGCTCGACGGAACGCCTGATAATTTTGACGTGTGAGAAAGACAGGTGAAGTTCATGAAAACGACGCATGAACTGGTGGACGACGCCGCGAAGACATTAATCGGGATGAAATTGAAGAAAAAGGTATTCGAATGGTTCCATTCGAGGGCGGAACATATATCAAAGATATTTGACGAACTAATGAGCGAGCTAGAGCGAATGTATAAGCCAAAACAGAATAACCTCGAGTTGCGCAAGAAATTCGAGGCTCGAGTTTGAAAAAAAAGGCGAGTTTCCGAGAGTATGCGCATGATTAAATTGTAATCGGTAATCGTATACCAATTAGCGCCGACGATATGTTGGATTACCTTATCGAGGAAATCCCCGATCCAGCATTGTGTGATCAAGCGGGCATGCACTCTTTTACTGCAAAAGAGTCCTTGATCGAAACGTTCGATGAAATAACATTACGGGGAGAGCCATTGACGGATTCGAAACAGGAGAAGCGAGACGTAGCGCGGACAAAGCCACCGCGTGGTACGAGAGACGGAAATTAGCGTAAAGCAAAGAGTGAGAAAGGAGGAACGACGCGGCAGGTCTGTTTTAACTGTGGACTACGGGATCACATGAGTGCCACATGTCCTATGAAAGGGCTAAGCCTAAAATGTTTCCATAGCAACGAGCAAAAGCCGACTTTTTGGAGACGATCGATTCTGTTCAAAAAAAGGTAAAATCTATATTGAGGCTACAGACGACAACGAGGAAGAGCCGCCTGAAATTTTACGGATCGATTTACTCGAAGAAGACGAAGGATCGAGAGTGGATCTCTCACATTAAAGACGAAGACATAAAACGAGCAAAAACAGCGCTAACTCGTGACTACAAACCGGAAAAGGCAGTAGAGACAACTGTGAGTATGAGACTCGTACTAAAGGATAACGAAGCAGTATATCAAAAGGCAAGATGTTTGACAGCAAGCGAAAGGGAAATAGTTAAGGCCCAGTTCAGTAGTGTTAGTGAAGAAGAAAGACGAGACGTATTGTAATGGTACGAAACAGGCTCGGAGACGCCTTGCGTTACGCGTCAGTTCGGGCTTCAAGGACAAGGAGCAGGCAATGAAGAAAAACAAGGATTTTGAATAGATAAAGTGAAATATTCAAAGATTTATTCAATTCGTTTGAATTATGAATGATTTTCTTGACAATAACACAAAAAGATCGATTAGATCTGTGAGAAAAAAATTTTGTAATCAATTTTTAACGCTCTTATAATTGACTTGTCCAAAATATTTTCTTTTAACAAGGAAATAATCGATTTTTATTGACTCGATATAATTTTAATGAATTTTGTCAAATTTGGACAATTTTTATTTAAGATTTTGACGATATAAAAGTTCAAGTGACTTTTATTATTATTTATTAATTTTTAGAATTTTTATTTCAAAATTTGCGTTGAATTTCTCCAGTTCCTTTTGGTTATGAAGAGTTTTGAGGTTAGAAAGAATAATGTGCGTCGGCTGC
>JAPYYS010001883.1:0-11463 GCA_030522525.1 Campopleginae sp. 14b
TTTTTTTTTTTTTTTTTTGTTTTTTTTTTTTTTTTTTTTTTTTTTTATTTTTTTTTTTTTTTTTTTTTTTTTTTATTTTTTTTTTTTTTTTATTTTTTTTTTTTTTTTTTTTTGTTGGAGGTATTAATTGTTGCTATTTGGTGTAGAGAACGTTTAAATTTATTTTGAAAAAAATAATATTTCTTACGACCGATAATTTGACCCCTTAAAGGTTACATCTCGTAACGAAAGTTGCCTCAGCACGCCCTCTTTGCTCCGAAGCATATTCCTCTACACCATTGAACCCGGTGGACCTTATATTTTAGTCGGAAATACGTTCGGAATAGCGAGGAAAGGAAAAATGCGTAGCCTTTGGCTCTTTTTCCTTTTCTCTTTCTTTGCTTGTCTCGTCGTCAGCCCATATATACGCAAATTAGTTGTAAACATCAGGCGGTCTTGCCACTCAGCTGAGAGCGTAAAACACGCAGCCTAGTAATTTTGTTTCTGCCGGTTGGCAGAACCAAGCTCGCGTAATCACGACGTCAGAGCTGGGCCGGTCGGGATCCTCTCGATGTATCCGGACAAACTAAAATATATATTTCAACAATTTTTTTCGGACCTCGGCCACTTTGCATCGTTGCCGAAAGAAAAAACTTTTTCATATTCGCCTCAGACACCAAAATCGGCCTCGTGATCGCTCCATGGAGTTGGTAATTTTTTTAGACACTATCGTGGCCCCTCAAATTTATATAGAACCTCTTGAGTGCTAATGAAAAAAATTATATTAAATTTAAAAATTTTAAAAATTTTAAAAGAAAATTTCGATTGAAAATTTCACGACGATTACGAAGCTCGTTATTTTAGGAAAATATATAAAAAAAATATTAAGAACGATATTGAGAAAAATATTAAGAAAAATATTGAGAAAAATATTAAAGGAAATATTGAGAAAAATATCAAGAACAATATTAAGAAAAATGATAAGAACAATTTTTAAAACATATACAACAAATATTTATCAATAAATTTCCTGAATTGATTTTTGGACAAAAACGAAAATTGAGTGGCAAAACATCGCTTGCCATTGAATGCCAGAAAAATTGGGGACACAAAATTTTTGGGGTCAAAATGACCCAGTGTGTACTCAAAGGTACAATCTGCGGTTTTCAACTTCAAGGACTTATTTCTAACTTATTCGTAGTCGTCTCTCAAGAAATTCAGTCCCTGGAGCTTAATTCATTAAAATTATATGCTGCGATGAAGAGCGACGTGGTGATCGTAAACAATGAGATCGTTAACCACGAAAATACGTATTACATCCTACAAAAACATATGCCAGACGTTCCAAATCTATTTTCCAGTTCTCCGCGTCAAACTCGAGTGTTAAATGACGCGTGAGTGGATAAATCTCGTTTTAAATTCTTCCTGGAGCTTTCTACAACTACTTAGTCGGATTATTGGCCGGAGAATACAAGAGGCATGGAAAGAGCGAGAAGGAGAAAAGTCTTCAACAATGAGACGATACTTTACCGCAATCTCTCTCGGGTTTAAATGCCCACGCACGAAATTAGTCGGCGTCCAGTCCTAAATCGAAGTCCCAGACGTTTACTGCCTCTCTGTCGACCGAGGTGAACATATAAATAGATATACGCAACACTCCGCGTCCTAGGAAACATACAAACAAACAAGCTCACATTCGAGGCTTCCTATTGGCCCATCCCGCCCTTCTGCTTCTCACAAACCAGCAAACACTTCCGCTTGAGATTCAGAAGAGAAAGAAAGACGAATGAAGCATAGAGTCGTAACGCATGAAACGGGACTCCGTGACGTTAACGACGACACGTTGTTTGCTTGAGAAACAATCGAGCCCGCGAGTCCAAACAATCGAGCTTTTTTTTTGTATCTCCACGAAAAATCGATTTTTTCTTTTCGATTGTGAATGCTCGTGGCGTCGAAATTGACTTGGAAGACTTGTCAATTGTCATGATCGTTTGCTCCTTTTTGACAGTTGATCCAAAACCCATTTCTTATTGTTCCCGGCCATTCGGCAAGTTTGGCGTCCATTTTCCTGACGACAATTCGATACAAGAATTCCTCGAGCGCTCACCGTCAAGAGTCAGCATTAGAGAAAGACTGAACGAGCTAACTAAGCCATGGACATGTATTTGTGGGAAAATAAGAAATGATTTCGTGAATCGGAACATGGCCAGACGGAAAAGTGTAGAAGAGCGTTACATTAGATATGCGCTCGAACGATTAAACTCGTGCGAAAGGAGAGCGCCGCTTTCGACGTCCTCGTCCTCTTCGTCCCCACTGCATGGTGTTTGTCTCAGCGATCGAAGGTGATTTCATAAAGGAGACCGCCGTGACGGAAGATATTGTAGGACAAGTTCCCTGCACCAGCTGGGTGGCCCGTCGTGCATACTATACGAGACATGTGCAGGATATAATCCTCGTTCTCCTCTCTCTCTCTCTCTCTCTCTCTCTCTTTCGCTCTCTCAATTGTCAATTTTCCTTGGAAATGATGAATAATAATAAATTAGAGTTTAGCTAAGGTGAACGAAATATAAAAAAAATACTCAATGGATCGATATTTTTCGTTGGAATGCAATGGATTTAATACATTCATTATATTTTTTTGAAAACAGAGCCAAAAATTGAATTTTAATGTCAAAATTGGTCAATTTTTGTAAAAGAAAAATTGAAAGTCAAAGAAAAGTTGAGGTGATTTGAAAAATAAATAAAAAATGGTGAATGGATTCAACATTTTTCGTATGCAAACTTCAAAGTCGTGAAATTGAATAATTTTCAAAAAAATTTCAAGGCTCTTCGTCGAGAGATCGTAACACATCGAAATATCGCGTTCGCATTGCCGGATATTAAATAAATGCAAAAAAAAACCATGAAAATCGTGAAATGGATTTTTAAATGTTGGATGTCACGCAGACAGTGATAACGAAAAAAATCTCGGATGATTGCGATCTCATACATATTGCGGGTATGCTCGATGCATAGAGAAGTGTATTTATACATGCCCAATCCGTCGAGCCCGTATTACACGTACCTTAAGAGATGTATCGCTCTTAATTAGCGCTGCTTCGGACACAGGCGTGGAAAAATGTGTGTGATAGATGAGAAGAAGTGGTGATGCTTAATTAAAAGAGAATTGTTTTACTTTGATTATATAGATCGAGACACATTGCCATGTAGACAGACATGTAGGCATCTACAAATATATAAACGAAGGGCAAATTAAGTCCACACGGGAACCGGTCTATTTACCCAACCACGCGCTAATTACTGTCATGCAAGTTTTTTCCCTTCGCCTCTCTCTCTCTCTCCCTTTTTCTATGATCTCTTAGTCACTCGGATTTCATATGGCAGCTCTGAGCCACACGTTTGCCCGTATGAAAGGCTCCTTATCAAATGGAACAGGGAGAGAGAGAGGGGGGGAGAGAGAGAGAGAGAGAGAGAGAGAGAGAGAGAGGAGGATGCTGCGAGCCACGCATCGGAGTCATCAGCGACACGAGCCCCGACTCTGTGCGTAGAAACATTTCTTTCTCGTTTTCCGCAGGGATATTGGAAACTCTTCTCCGGAAATAAATGAGGATGAGTTGTAGAAATATGAGGTGAAAAAAGGAGGAGTTAAAAAACTCGTCACCGCAACCTGTCACTGTTGAGCAGCAACGACTGAGGTCAGTACTTGGTTGGGTGACCGCTCAGCCATGCACCGGCTGGCGAATCAATCGCTCAGCCTCAGACAGTTTCTACTCAGTCTCTGACGGTGTCGTCCAACTGGAACTCCGTGAAAATACAGTCGCTTGTATCGGCCGAGGTTTTCCGCAGTTTCCCTGGGCCCTCGTACGAATGCGATACAGTAGTGCATTAAGAATGAGTGGCTGTGTCGTACTCTCTCTAGGAGTAACTCTTTTACTGCAGTAATAAGTAAACAATATCAATTGAACAAATCCCTACATACAGGGTGTCCTGAAAAAAAAAACAAATCACTCTTAAGACTGACTAAGAACTAAATTAAATTAACTCGGCGGAGAGGATTAAATGAAGATTCCTGGTGTTCTTTTTCGCTCGGATCTGAGGCTAACGTGCTTGAAACACGTTCCATTTCCCGGCCAATTTTTTTGAGCCAACTAGTTAGTAATGCCCACGACGGACACCCTGTAAATGGCAAAAAGGTAAAATCTCGTTTTCGCTCGTTTTTCTCGCTCCCTTCCTTTCTTAGATAACGAACTCATGTGAGTGCAAGTTTGTCTCCGATTTTTTGTCCTCCTCCGTACAAGATCTCTTACACGGGTTTGTGCCAAAGAAAATACAGCACAAGAAAATGTCGGAGTACTTCTTTGTCTTCATCAAAAAAGATGAAACAAACAAACAAAAAAGTGTATAAACGACAGAACGCTCACTTTGCAGCGCTCTCGGGATCTCGGGTGAAGAAGCTTACCTCTTTGGGGGCAGGGCAAAGAAACTCAAACGCTAGGAGAAAGACCGACGAGGTTTTGTCACATGTGAGAAAAAGATCGAGAACAAAAAGAGAACGCAAAACTCGTTAGTCCTAAGGGAGCAGCTGCTCACTCGTACAAACTTCCAGAGCTACTTAGTAACTATGAGAAAAAGTTAAGAACGAGAGAGACCGAGAACAAGATAAAAAAGAGAGAGAGAGAGAGAGAGAGAGAGAGAGAGAGAGAGCAACTTCGTCCCGCAGTTTTGCGGCGGGACTTTAAAAAGCTCGATGGAGCCCAGAACAAGGGAGAAACAAACCTCGTTCCCGCTCTGTACAATGTGTGTAATGTCCAGCAGCCAGTGTGATTAATACAGCGTCCTTAACCCCACGAAGCCCATCGTTTGATACAACATCGCGATCGCGAAACGTCTTTATCACGAGGCCATCTAACCTCTTCGAATATGGAAGAAAAAATGGATAAACAACACGAGAGAGAGAGAGAGAGAGAGAGAAAGAGACTGGAGTGTATATTTTGCGCGCGGACTTCGAGCCCCCAGGGTGCTTCCTATCTTTGTATACATAGACGTACAATAGCGATAATACACTGCTTTATACATCACAATGTTCCTTTCGCAGGAAAATAATACGAATCCGAGTCACAGAGTCACGAATGATTTCTCCCCATGTATATTTATTTAGTGACGTCACTGTGGAAACAATCTTGAAGTTTGGATCATTGGAATGCAACAAGATTCTGTTTTTTTCTCGAGCAGAGCTCGAGATTCTTATCAAATATTTAGTCAGGACGATAAAACGATATTTTTCCAGGATCGAAACACAAAATTGGTAGGAAAATTGTCATGATTTTTTAAATTTAACAAACAGTTGATGGAAAAACTTGTTTTTCGTTGGATCCTAACGTTGCGAACGTTAAGTGTCATTTTTTTTTACGATCTTAAAGTTTGCATCTGTCAGCATCTAAATGACCAGGGCACTTGAAAAAAAAGTGAGAAAAAGTAAATGTTACAGGTCGTTAAAAAACGAAGCCTTCTGTTTAAGGATTGGAGCACATAAACGCGGCAATGAAATCCTGCTTTCCTTCTACGTTACGTCGACCAAAGTCTAAAAAGCTGGAGCGGAGGTTCAAAAGCCAGGGCGATGGATAAAAATAAATTGCAAACGGTTAAGGCGGTAATGGAGATCGTTTAAGGCCTTCCCTCTCTTTTTCTTTTTTTGCCAATGCTAAAACGTCTTTATCGAGTCGTTGATCTCTCTCTCTCTCTCTTTCTCCCTTGTACACACTCGTAAGGATTGGATTGTTCGAACGTGCTGGAGCAACACACAAAACATATCGTGTGCGTGGAACATCTAGTTAACGCGATGCGCTTCCTGATATACACACATTTGCCAAATATCGATGAAAACTTGCCAATCCTTGCGCGAACCGCTCAGATATTAATGATTACTAATTACTAATCAGAAGCATGGACCGATTGAAATTTCCTGCAGGTTGCAATTTCCTGCAATGTTTAATTTTTAGGCAACCGGAAACGCTCAACTGAGTATTTTTCTTTTCTTTTTTTTTCAATAAAAATAAATGAGTTTTTCCCAAAAATGTTGGAAAAATAATTTAAATTGAAATAAAATAGAATAAAATTAAATTGAATTAAATTGAATTAAATTAAATTACTTAAAAATATTTTTTTATTTTAAATTATTTTTATAAATAATTATGAAAATGTGGAAAATTTTGCTATTGTAAAAAAAACTTATTTAGGCAACCGTACATTTTCCAAGATTTTCATAATTATTTTTGGATCAAAAATTATTTTCAAATATTCAATTATTTTTCTAAATAATTATGGAAAATGTCGAAAATGTTGTTATTATGAAAAAAAAAAAAAAAAAATAGCTTGGGCGGCTGTATTCATCGAAATATTGAACTTTATCTTACACATACGATATATAATATTACGCACGGTATATGCAAGTGCATACGAATGTGCATGGAGATGTAGAGAGTTAAGTTTCGCGACATACAATGGGGCTTGGGAGTTGAGTAATTAATCAAGTGTTCTTAAAGTTAAATCCTTCGTGGTATAACTGTGACCACGGCGATGAAGGTACTCACACACACAAACAAATGAATATAAATGAATAGTTGAATGATTTTAATTGCAATTTAAGCCTCTCCGTCAGAGGAATATTTAATGCGCGCGGTAAAGAGAACTTTGAGAGTCTCCCGCGCGGTCTTGATTATAATTTACGAAGCACGACACGGCCAGCCGCCTTCGAGACGATCGATTGATCGTTACCGCGTTTTTTCATACATCTCTATAGATATAAATTTTGTTTTGTTTTTTTTTCCACTATTATTCACCGATGGGCGAGACATGCGAACGAATGGGAAGAAAGAATTGAAAAGATGCGATAAAAAAATGGCGGATTCTCATAATCGTAGCGGAGAAATTCAGTGCGGACAAGTAAACGATCCGAATGAAAAATTGAAGAGCACGAAAAAAGGCTCTAGACACGAAAAAAAAACGTAAGTGCCCTGAGATGTTCGATCGCGCGCGCGCCCGCGCTCGAGATCGGTAAGAAACGATAAATTCCAGAGCGCGATGTCTTCCATCTGTATTTGGCACGCCGCCACCATTTACTACCAACCTAAAGAAATTACCAGAGCTAAGAGAGAAGATGGAAAAACGGAAGTAATTGCCAGTCGCTTTGCCATCCACCCGAGAAATTTCTATGCAAAAACATTTCGCCTAACGAAGGGAACCGAGAGAGAGAGAGAGAGAGAGAGAGAGAGAGAGAGAGATTTTGAGTCTTTTTGGTGTTACATTCCAATTGATTAACTTTTTTTCATCCTGCTCACGATGAACTGTAGATTTTCGAGAGCCAGATCGAATCGATATGGAATAAATAATCGACGAAAATTAATTGGCAAAATTTAATTTTTCTATCAATTGTTCGTTAAATTTGAAAAATCGTAACAATTTTCATACCGATTTTGTGTTTCGATCCTAGAAAAATATCGTTTTATCGTCCTGATGAAATATTCAATAAGAATCTTGAGCTTTGCTCGAGAAAAACGAGAATTTCGTTGCATTCCAACGATACAAACTCCAACATTGTCATTTCCATCTGTTCAGTATTCGTTCATCTCTCTGCGTCTCTCTTCCTTCATTTTATCTTTCTATTTTTTCATTTTTCCGATTTTTTCATTTTTATTATTCCTCTCTCTCTCTCTCCCTCGGTCTCTCGTTTTGTTGTTGTTGTATTTTTTCCGCCTCTCATTCTCTCTCTCTCTCTCTCTCTCTCTCTCGGAATCAAAAGATATACATGTCTTGGACGAAAAGAAGAGTAATAAAAAGAGGGAGAAGGATATCTCAAGATGCTCGCACCTACGCGATCTAACCGGGCACCTTTCTCTCAGCGATTTATATATCAAAGTGATAAACCGAATTGTTACTGCATAGAGAATCAAAAGGACATTGTAAGGAGGTGCACAGATAAAAATGGAAGAAAAGCGTGGGGAGAGCAAACGGCGGTGGAATAAAATATACGACAGTGTAATGTTTAAGGACGTTCTATGGCGACAGTCAATCCTTCATTTTTCTCAAAAATAAATTATATCAATTTGATAATTTATTATTTTAAATAATTTAAAAAAAAAAAGTTTTTTAATGAATCAATTTATTGAATTAAATTATTGTTATTTTATGAACAATTTATTAATAATAATCAATATATAATTGTATCAACAATTAAATCAATTTATTTATAAATGAATAAATTAATTTAATTAACTATTTAATTAATCGAATGATTGAAATAAATTTGAGAAAAAAATGGATCGTAATTTTTTTCGTTTTTTTTTTCATCTTTTTCATTAATTGATTAATTTATTGATTTATTTCAATTTGATTCACTAAATTTATTCATTGATAAACAAAATTTGAAAAAAATTAAAATTACGACCGATCGTTTTGTTTAAATAAATGAAATGGATCATGGAAATCGATATATTAAATGTTGAAAATTGAAACTTTGGTAAATATTTTTCAGAAATTTGATGAAAAATCGAATAATAAAAAAAATGAATTTTACACTTTTTCAATAAGTAGACATATCCTGAAATGAAATCCGAATAGTAGGTGAAGGAAACTCTGCAAAGTGACAGACTAGAAGTGAATTTTAAGAGGGATCCAGGATCAAGAGCTCACGAGTCAAAATGAAGGAAGTGCGCGGCTAAATAAATGAAACTTCAGTTGATTCTCGACTCATTAAATCTCTCGGAAGTTGATCTTCTCGCAATAAGTGTTTGTTGTTTGTTTGTTGTTGTTTTTACCACCCTCGCGTCAAGAATAAAGTAAATAAATAAATGAGAGTGCGGGAGAGCAATAAGGCTCGGGAAAGACGAAGCGGAGGAAGGAGAAGGAAGGCGAGAAAATATTGAGATAAGGTTTGACCGAAGGGAGGCTATGTTTTTTCCGCTTGATGCGTCCATACGTGCAAAACGAAGAGAAGGAAAAGGAGAGAACAAGCGATACGGACAGAGGGTAGAAACGAGAGGAAAGAGTCGAGAGAGCAACATTTTATCGAAACATCTTTTGCTTCGCGATGTCTACAACGGAGCAGCAGTCCGAGAAACGAGTAGAAAATGTTTGTGAATGACAGACGAGCGGTGGCTTGGGAAGAATTTTTTTTTCCTCCAAAAATCTGCCCTGAAACTTATAAGGAGGTTGTGTGCTGAATTTCTTATCAACGCAATTCCTAAACATTTCTGTAAAATTTATAAATTTATAAATTTACGATTCTTTTTTTTTTTTTACTCAATTTTGTGCTTTTTTTTGCCAAAAATTTTTTTGTTTTTTTTTTTTTCTCGCCCAAAATATCAACTGGAAATGATTTCTCTGGCAACACAACGTTTGCCGGGTCAGATATTATTTATTTTAAAAAATCACAATTTTCGGTACTTCCACGAGCGACCAAAATCTTCAATGCTAGATTTCTCTGGATTGGCTGCAAGGATTCTGTTCCACCGAGGCCCATTCGAAAGATCAAAAATCAAAGAAAATTCAGTCCCGATATGAAATTTTTCTGTCCCTCCGTTTTCTCGTAGAAACGATTTAAATTTTCTGTTACGTCACAAAACGCCTATTTTATTGTATATAAGAGTACGGCGGTTTGGCGCTTCGTTTTATTTTTTTGCTTACTTGCCGCCGAGCCGTTGCCCCGTCTCTTGATCTTCAAAGTTTCGGAAAATATTAACCAATATTTCAAACTCATTATTTTCTCGTTGAATCGCGGCGATGGGACGAGCTCTCAAGGAAATTGAGTCGTACGTCAGAATAGCCAATAGTTAATCATATTTAGTATACGCGATGGAGGCTGGAGGCAGAGAAAATGAGAGAAAGAAATTGAGGCAGCGCGAGAACCAAAGATAAATATTGCAACGCGCACAGCTCACTCTCGTCTCTTCGGGCGTAGCGCACTCAGTTGTGTATGCACCCAGTGAGAAAATGATTGATCATCATTAGCGGTTTCGAACGTCTTTCTCTTTGTCGATAAACACTTGTGGATATATGAGGCACCAAATCGTTCTAACGTTCTCCTTGCTCGGTGCAAGATCGAAGAAATTATCGAGACCTCCCGGTAGAGTTTCCCAGTAGCGGGCACCGGAACTTGGCGAGAGCAAAGTTGCCTCGTTAGTTGACGAGCGTCGACAGAGAAAAAAAAAAAATTTTAATTAAAAAAATTAAAAATTTAGAAAAAAATTTAAAAAAAAAGAGAAATCTTGGGGGTGGGGCCTGTAACTGATCCTGGAACATGGATTTACAACGGAAGATGTAATAAAATGAAAAATATAGAAAATTAAAAAAAAAAAATTTTTAATCAGGAAAAAAATGGTGTACAGTCTGCATAAATCTATAGAGATGCGCGTGCTATAGAAAAGCCCAGGCCCGAGGAGAACCGCCGAGAGAGAGCCGAAGCTTTCCCACCGTTTAAGGAATCTCTCCGCGACGAGATCGGCCGGTCTCTTCATCTCGTTAGATGCAACTTTACGAGTACTATATCGCTGATAATATAGCGGTAAAGCCGATTTATATTTATCGGCGCGTCATTCGATGCACCACCCAAGACATATATATGTAAACTGTCATTACATTTTTTATACATGGACGCGTTTTTTTAATGACGACCATCTCAAGTTGGAACGTATCGGAAAACAAAATGATTCACTTTTCAATATATTTTCAATTTTTCAATAAACTCTCAATTTTTCAATAAATTTTCTATTTTTCAACAAATTTTCTATTTTTCAATAAATTTTCAATTTTTCAATAAATTTTCAATTTTTCAATAAAATTCCACTAAAAATGATGGTTCGTAAAAACACTCGTATAATGGTTTCAGGCACTTCTCAAGGTCACAAGTTTTTAATTTCGTGCACCATTGGATCCACGATATATGTAAACTGCCATTAATATTTCTATGAATCATTTTAATTGAATAGTTTAATTTAATGATAATTATTACTTTGATTTAATTTGATAATTTATTAGATTGATTTAATAGTAATTGAATAATATATTTTTTTATAAATCCATTTAATTTTATAATTTTTTTAATATTTTCAACGAATCTTCTTTAACGAAGGTTCTTCGGTCCCCAGAGGGGATTTTTCGTAGCACTTTTTTCTTCCTTGCTGCACAAACTTGAATTTTCCCATTCATTTTCCTCCGGGCCTGCGTCTTTGCCTACTTTTTTCTCCACTTTTCATACGCCGTTTCCTATCCGACTCTCTTGATTGTCCTTCCTCCTGCCTCACCCTTTTTGCCTCCATTCCGCTACTTACGTCCATTTATTTTTCCATCCCTACGGAGAAACATCAGAAAATCGAGTACCGCTCAAAGAAACGTGAAGGGCGGTCTCTCCGCGTTTAACATGGCGAAACACGTATGTTTTATCACCGCCAGTCGAAGGGAGCTCGAGAGACTTCACTCTGCTCTCTTTCT
>JAPYYS010001884.1:0-22940 GCA_030522525.1 Campopleginae sp. 14b
TCTCTCTCTCTCTCTCTCTTCCACTTCTCTCTCAAGTTTTCACGCCGGTTCCTTTTAATCTCATTATATCCGAACGAAACTCAATTTCAAACCAGAAATAACCATCCATCATCGCTCATCAACACTGATATCTTCGTTTATACGAATCAATTGTTCCAAACTGCTCAACACACTAACGCGAGATGATAATCCTTTTTTTTCTAACAAATCTCATATAATCAATTTTTGTTTTTGTTACGATCCTCCACGTAATTCTGGAATATTCAAAGCGGTGGAAATTTTTTTTTTCTTCATTCGAGAATATCGATCGAAAACTTCAGCCGACAATTCCAAAATTTGAAAAAACCATGAAAAAAAACTTTTTGCTGTTGTGCTCCAACGGGAGATGACAATTTTCTCTTCCTCTCTTTTTCTATCAACAAATCTCACGATCAGATACGGCTTTGCGTTGTGTTTGCATTGAAAAACGAAAAGAATGAGCCCAAGTTGATAGCTTTTCATCAAATTTTACAGGCGATATGAATTTTTCAAAATTGTGGTCGTTCTGACCCCAAGACACAGGAATAAATGAAAAAAAAATAAGGCGAAGGGTAAAAACGAAATTCTTGAAATTTTTGTAATTTCTCGACAAAGTTATTTCAAGGGAATCTTTTTGTTTCATCTTTGACTTTCTTCTTACTTCTTGCTTACTTCTGACTTTCCGTTAATTTGCGTAGCCCGAGCACTTGAAGAAAAAAAAGAAAAATACGTTCAGTTTTATGGTCCGCAGTACGTCTCTCATCCTCGTGCCCACGTGCATACGTAACGGCCGGTTGTTGTGTCCCTCGTAAAGGACGATTCATCGCGAGAGAAATATTAATTTTCATGTGACGGGGAACGACATTATTTTCAGCTATAAATTGACTTTCCTTTGTCTAGCCGTTGCTACACGTTGCACTGACAAGTCTCAACTGTACGATAAAGAACAATTGGAATTTCCATGCGAATGGTTTGAAAATGTTGTCGAACGAACATAAATTGGTAATTTCGATTGGAAGGAAATCGTGCAATTGAAACGTCGGGGTTTGTGCGAGGAAAACAGCAGAGGCTCTAAAATTCTTCGAATTGGCATCGATGCCACGTAATGAATTTCTTGCAATACCAAGAAACGTGGTAATCCGGTAGGGAGTGTTTGGACGTTACGCATAAGACGATAAACGTATAGTTTGGCATTGTTATGTTGACGGTAAACGTACCTATATAAAAACATACGCAGCAGCGGGTTGTGAGCTTGTTCCTTTGGTGTAGATGTTGTCGAAAGTGCGACGACAAGCTAGAACGTCGTGTGTTCGATGGAAATATTTAAATTGGCACAGGCACTGGAGCAGCCACCGAAAAATCACACTCGACACGCACGAAAATTTCAAAAATTCTCATCAGCCCAAGGCAACGACGAAAAAACACCCACATATGTACACACAGGACATAAATATTATTCGAGGAAATTCAACGATCGCTTCGAGACTCGTTTGCGATAATTGGCCGCGACTGGCGATCGAGAATTATTAGAGAATACGAAGAGAAGGAAAGAATAAACTTGGTGTGTGACGGAAGCGAGCCTGTCGCTAGTTCTACCGGTACGGGACTCTATGAACAACTGATTATGTATAAAAAGCACGAACGCGCGCAACGATGGGCAAATGTGAGTTGTGCGCCCTGACACGAAGCGCGATCTCGATTGGACTGTGTCCTAGAGGGCCCTCTCTCTAGTAGTTCCTTTCAACGATCTATACCGCACGCTCTATCTCTCTCGCTTGCCCTCCTTCTCGCTCACAAACACGCTCAACACGCAGCGCCGATTCCATTTCTCGCTCGCTCTCTCTCTCTCTCTCTCTCTCTTTCTTTCGTAAACGCAACGCGGCACCAGGGCTCTCCTCTCCCCCCACCGTCGCGCCTAAAACTTTAGCTGCCGCACTCAAATTTTTCATTTTCTCACGCGCACCAACTCTTTTTTTTCTTTTCTTTTTTTCATAACCAACGGACTTGATTATTCATCGAGAAAAAAAGCCTCATATAATGTCATTTTTTTTCGTTTATTCTCCTTCCCGGATGATTGACAGATTTTGCAGTATACCGGAAACATCATTTTTCCTGCTTTCATACTTTATGGATTTAATGTTTCAAGCTAACGTTTTCTATGAGGCACGAGGTTGCATCGATGGAATACAACGAAATTTGTTTTTTTTTCTCGCCAAAGCTCGTTATTTTAATTAAATATTCTATTTTCATGAAAAAACGATCGATTTTTGCCCCCAAAAATATATCCGCTCGAAAAATTTGTACCATTTTGAAAATTAACCAAATTATCAATAAAAATCAATATTTTTCGTTGCATTCCAACGTTGCAACTTCAGCATCGCATCGGTTTTTCTTGCACCAGGAACGAGACTCGCTGGTGTGCTCCCCATTGAGCAGAACATGAATGGGAAAATAACGTCAGAATAACTAACGATAGAAACGATCCGATTTTTATCACCACCGTAGAAGGTAAAAAAATAGAAAATAAAATAAAATGTCACCATCAGTTTCGAAGAGTTGTAATGAACCGAATAACCGCGTGTCGTTCTCCGCATTTTTCGCTCGTTTCGCGCGTCTTCTTCTTCTTCTTCTTCTTCTTCTTCTTCTTCTTCGAGAAACAATGACGAAAAGGTTGGAAATAATTTTCACAGAGGTTGTTTGTGTCACTGGTGTGACGGGATCGGTGTGAATCGGCGTGTGAGCATGAACGTGCGTACGCTATGAATTCCGAGGAGACGATAACGATGACCTTAGGATCGAGTTAGTTGGCGCGGTAGAAGGGAAAAGGTATATTCACATTTTTTCTCGGCTGCTGCTGCTGCTGCTGTTTTTCCTCAATGTTGCCCGTGCGCAAGGACCGGAGGCCTTGAAATCCGCGGGGAATGAGAATGAGGAATCGAGCCAAACGAAACGCGATGGCGAGAACGGTATTGGGCTCCGAGAAAAATCATGCAGCGAGACTTTATTCTATTTTTATTATCGATTGAGCTCTGCATAATTGAGCAGACAAGGAAAAATGTCGGCAGGACGTGTAAAAAATGTTGATAAAAAATAAATTTCTTTTTTTTTTTCAATCGTTCGATTTTAAAATTCACGATAAAATGAAGAAAATTAATTCCTCCATAAATACCTCACGTTATACGTATACGAGTGCGTGAAGTGAGGGATGCGGTAGGGGGCATGCGAGCGGGAGTTCATTGACACCGGTAGATCGTAGCGGCCGCCGAAGGATTCGAATGTTAATAACGCAATTGCGGTTTTTCAGGGGACGAGGCGACAACGTTTTTTTGACACTTTTTGTTTTTTCGTAAAATTGGACGAGCCGGAAGGATTGAAACGGCGATAGGCGGAGAAAAAAGATGAATGAGGGATTTGAGGGAATGAGCGAAAAGTCAATGCGTTACCGGAAGCAGCAAGTGTGCGGATAAATATAGTGAAAAAAAAAAGGATAAAAATACCTGGTGGATGGAGCCACCATGGATTGACCAAGGATGGTCGTTGGTTGCTGAGGCCGTCACCAACAGGGGCGGTGTACATCCTCCTCCGACAACGTCACGCCCGTCACTGGGAGCCCGTGTTTGCACCCCCGCTAGCGTCGAGCCGGCCGGCGAGCGAGCAAACTTTCTCTCGGTTCGTGCGTATTTCGTTCCAGCACCGCGCACGCCGCGCCGTGGCGTTTCTCCTTCCTTCCTACAGAGCTTTCCTCGCCAAAGAGGGTTGCAAGGTTAGCGCGCGCTGCTACCGCCTTTTCTCCCTTTCCTCTTTAACCCCCGGAGACCGCCGCAACGACCGCCAACCATTGCTACCATGCTGCCTCAGCGACGAGACCCCCGCCCGCGCCGCCTCCACCCGGCTTTCCTCTACCCAGCCATCGCAGAGACGCACACGGCCATCACTTTCCCTTGCGCTATCTCCTGCTCTATGTCTATATACAAAACGGAGCGTACCACTTTCACTGGCGGCGACGGGGGCGACGGGGGCGACGGCGGCCGCTACGGCGGTCTAACGGCCGGAGGAGAACAATCCTATCTTCAGGGCTGTCCTCGCCCTTTTTTTCACCCTTCGTGTCTTTTTCGATTGCATTGAAACTCGATATTTATCGGGAGCTCTCAGGGAAATGAAATTTTCTATACTCGTCGCGATTCAGCCGATTGACAGAGTTCCGGGTGCATAGAAATTATGGAATTATCGGAAACTCGATGCACGTTGAAAAGGCGAGTAATGTTACAGCCCTGAGTGCTGGTATCGGCTGTTTTGGTAGAGGGGAGAACAACCTTGCAGCCCCTGGCGTGTCTTGACGGGGGCGCGCAAAGGCGTCCCTCTCTTACGGGGTCTCTTTCGCTTCGGCGGTGCGACAGCCGAATCTCGGGGATGAACAGCCGCGGCTGCGTTGCCCGATAAGTGGGGGGTTTCCCGAAATATCTTCGGAAGCGTTGCGGTGAAATGTACGCGCGGCGCAAGGCGCAACCGAGCGGCCGAGTGAGTAAGAGAAAAGCATCGTTGCGGAGCAGCGGTGGGTGCGGGAGGACGCGATAAAGTACACGGACGTTTCGTTAAAGCAGAGGGCTGGAAAGGATATAGAAGCGAGCGACCTGCACCCGGCAACAGCCCCCGACCTCGGAAAAACTAATCATTAACCTCCTTCCCCGCCGCACTCTCACTCTCGCTCTTTCCCTCGCGCTCCCTCGCTCGCTTCACTAACTATACACCGCCTCATCGTGCGCGCTCTCACTTTCACCTGTCCCTGCTGCTCTCCTTGAACCACCGAATCTTGCCCCTTTTAAGACAGCGGCGTAAGACGCGCCGCTGCTCCCGTATGACCGCCACATTTTACGCACCCACGCACGGACCAATCACCGCCTTAACAACGACCGCCCATACGCTCTAGCCAGCAGCAGCGGTAACCGGGGTTTACCTTTACGCGATTATCTCAGCTTTAACTTTGTACTCCTCCCAATCAGCCAGCACCCCGATCCTCCTCCTCCCCCCCCCCCCTCTCTCTCTCGTTCTCGGACCCACGCACAACTCTGTCACCGGGTAAATGGGCAACCTTTTGACCTTTCTCCGAACAGATGACACATCTTCGACGATCGAAGGAGGTCACTTTCCCATAACGACCCGCCATTTCGCGGAAACCATCTCAAATAAAATCTCGTTAATTAAGCCTCTGCGTAATCGAACTAGATGTTTGCCTGCTGCTGCATGACACTCGAGGCCGCTGCGACCTTGGGGCTCAACGAAAAACATCACACTAAAGTTGCCGCAAACGGTGGCCTCCGATGAAAAATACGTTCATAACAATTTTCGTATCGATTCTTTCTTTTTGGATTGAAAAAAAAAAAAATGCTTTCATTGTCTCGGTCGATAATATTGAGTAAGAATCGTGGAATCTGGCGAAGAAAAAAAAAACAGAATTTCGTTGCATTCCAACGACGCAAACTTCAGCATCGTCGAAAAATACATTTTTTTCAATTTTGAAAGACATGGAAATTTTTGTACCGATTTTGGAGCCACAAAAAATATCGTTTTATCATCCTGACCAAATATTCAATGAAAACGTAAACCCCGTCTCTGCTGCTGCAGTATCAGCGCGAAATTCATTTTGTTTTTTCATCACCGCGCGATCCTGCTCTGCTGCATGAAAGGACTCGAGTCCGCTACCTTGGTGCTCAACGAAAAATACGTTTTTTTTATCGATCATTTGTTGAATTGAAAAAAAACCATCAACATTTTTCTACCGATTTTGACTCAAGAGTCTGAAAAACTATTGTTTTATCCTCCTGAGAAAAAAAATATTCGATGAAAATGTTGAGATTTTGTCGAGAAAGAACGGAATTTCGTTGCATTCCATCGATGCAAACTTGACGATCGTCCCTGCCTGACATTTATATTCAATCCCTTTCGCTCCTCTGTTGGCAAATCTGTATCGACTCGAGCCCGGCAAGTGCGGAGGAGCCGCGTGGAACGAGTTGAAACGGGGGACGGTGAAGAAGAAGCGAGCGTTGGAGCTTGGCAGTTGCCGAAAAAGCGGGCAAGGGACAGCAACGAGAGGGGTAAGATGCAACGCGCATCTATTGATTCTCTTGTCCCTGTTGCCGGCCGCGGTCGCTCGTACCTCATTTGCTACGAGCGACCGCGTCTGTGCGTGCGTTTCTGTGCGTGTGCACTCTTGTCCCAATACATTCGCGCTCGATAGGGCGCACGCACGCGAGCACGCACGTTTTCTCGTCCGCATACGATATTCGCGGTGGATGTACGTACGCTTTTCACCCTCCGGTATGGAAATACTTTCTGTACGAAATCGTATCGTTGAAAATTTCTCAATTTCCTCGGATTTGCCGGATCAACCAAGTTTTCTCATTACTTGATCGTAGCCAAAGATAATTGGCCGTAAAATCGACAAAATTTTACGAGTCGGAAGTTTGCCACGAAACTGAATGCCATGAAATGGAAAAAAAAAAAAAACAAAACAAAACAAAAATGATTTATCACTTTTTTAGCGTACGAATCCATTCGTGAGGTCCACAAAAGGCAAATTGAAAAAAAAATTTCTTTCTTTTTTTCATTTCGTGGCATTGCGTCGATGCAAAAACTTCAGGCTGATGAAATTTTGAGAATTGATTTTTCCGATTGAGGTGCATAGCCCCTTGTCAAATATTTCATAAGAACGATTAAATGTTCTGTAAAAAGAATTGAAAGAACATGTATTTTCCATTGGACCCGAACGTTGCGAACGTTGCGCTTCATTAAGAAACGAGGATTGGGTGAATTTTTGAATGCGCCTGTATATTGCTGCGTATAGGCGGCCGCCGGGCGTTCGGGCTCTCCGGGGCGTTTGGAGTAGTGTACGCGCGGATGAGGGAGCGCGAACGCAGTGCAACGTTTTCGGGGGTTGATGCAAGGGACGGTCGATATATACACGCACATCGATGAGCACCCTGCATGGGTGTATGTACTCGAAGCGATATAGACACGCATATATATATATATATATATATATGTATGTGCATCAATAAGGGCCGAAGGGAGAAGCAGCGGAGAAGAGAAACTGGATTCTCGACCCTCTCGTTTCGTACATATTTACGTACGCGTACAGCCACGTACTACAACGACACGCGCACACGCGCACACGCGCACACGCGCACACAAATTATAAAATGCTCCGTAAATACGCGCCCGGCCATTTTAGACCAAATCACGTTTGCCAATATTGAAAATATCATCAATTTTTATTATGTAATAAATGAAATATTTATTCAATATATAGACAAGAAACATTATATATCATATGAAATAATATTATAATATTTATACATTCATTTATTATATTTATTTTAATAAATGTAATAAATATTTATAATTATTATACTTTAAATTATATCATTGTTATCAGATTATAAAATATTATATTTTTTTATAATGTAATGTATAATATTGTAATATGAAATATATTTAATTATTTAAATAATATTATATAATTTATAATAATTATAAATGTGATGAGTAAATAAATAATGAAATGATAATAAAATATAATAAATATGAGAAAAAGCCGCTGCTGTTGTTCGATGCGAAGAAGCGCTGTATGACGGACACAGCGACAAAAAAGATATGACCGCGCGTATTCTAACCATTTTGTTTTTCTTCTTTATTTTTTTATTCTCTCTATGCAGATTCGGAACGAGCCCATAAAAAGCAACGACGTTCGATACTTTGTATCGACTGCATAGGAATGAGCACCCTGTAGAGCGCCACTCGAATTCTCGTTTTTTTCTCACTACTTGTCGTCTTTGCTCTCTACCCCTCTTTTCTCCTTCAACCCCGCCGCACTCTTCTTTCTCATTATTTCACCATCTCGGCAGGTTACTCGTCCGGTGAATTTTAATATATCGTTGCGCCTATACTTGTCGCTCTCGTACTCGAAACGCTCGTCCAGTGACGACACTCCGTTATATATCGGACCCATTTTTATAACCGCCAATTACTCCCTTGACCACAACAGTCGCATGTTTTATGCTTTTCAATCAGCGCAACACCGCGACCATGTTGACTGCTTTTTTTTTACAATTTTCATTTAACCCTATATAGCACGATGATCTGGGCTCAGAAACTACCCCAGGCGATTTTCAATCCCACGCCCCTCCCCTTCGTTCTCCCGTTTTTTTATCGTTTTACTGCATTTTATGATGATTTCATGAATTTGAGAAAAATTGTTCCAGGCTCACGTGATTCTGCATGAAAAAAAAAAAAAAAAAAAAAAACAAACAAAAAGAATGAGCCCAAGTTGAGGTCTTTTCGTTCAATTTTCCCGGAGATATGAATCTTTCAAAATTGGGCTCTCCATGACCCCGCAGTTTACCGGTTTATACCCAGTTTATAGGTGACAAAAATTAAAGAAGAGATTCAATGAAAATGAATCCTGAAAGTGTTTGAATTTTCTTGAATATTCCTGTTTCGTAGTTATTTTTCGTTGATAATTGGATCTCTGTATTTTTACAGCGCGAAACGAGGCTCGATCGATTCCCAACGGCCTCTCCACATCCGCAGGTATTTTCGATCGTTTCGTCCAATCCTATTCAAAACGACGAATTGAAAAATTTTGTAACCTCATTCGAACGTCAAATTCCGATTAACGAGCAGCCCAATCTTTGGAAATAAGGACCAAAAACTTCGGTAATTACCGCGTCCTTTTTCGGTCGTTACTCCCGATCGATGTGGAAAATTTATAATACATTGTATTCTCAATAAACTCGACGTAAGCTCTAGCAAGAGAATATATATATATTTGTTGTTCTCTGGCAAATAATCATTACCGAGTACACAAAGGGATTGTCCATGTATATAAAGGGAGAAAGAGGCAAAGATAATGTGCGATAAGTTGAATAGCACAAGCGATGTGAGCCATGTCAGCCGCAGTGTTCGATCACGTTCGCATCAGAATCGGACAAGCGAGCACGCAGGCAGCAAGAGATATTAAAACTAGCCCGATGAAAGGCTCCCTGTCATAGCCGAAGCAATATGCGTGTGTGCGCGCGTCATCAACATTTTACGAGGAACCGTCGAGTCCGCTTTATTTACAGAAATTCAAATGATACGCTTCTGGAGGCCGAGGGTGGGGGGAAAAGACTGAAACCGAAAGTTTTATTGTACGATAATGGACACGAGTTCATAATAGCCGAAACAGTGCGTCAAGTTTTCGAGTGAATATTGTCACTGTACGCCGTAGATGAATTTTTATGTCAGTCAAATAATATGCAGTGGATCGATCTCTTTAATATCCCAAACGTCGTGAGTAGATAGAGAATTCATGGAGGTAAATGGAGAAGAAGCAAAGGATCACCTTGAAAGTGATTTTTTGCGAAAATATAAAATAAACATTTTCGTATCGTTCCGCGCGATTTGATTTCATTTTCGTGTGAGTTACGCGAAGTAGGTTTTTGCGAGGATGATTTTTCAATGTTGACGCAATGGGCAACGAGAGAAAAAATCTGCCAGCAGTTTGAATTATATAAATTTATAAAACTTGTTATGCGTTGTCGCGTGTGAGAGACGCTCGGAGAATTTGGACTGTTTTCTTTGGAACTGTCCGGTTTCGCGCTAACTCAGCGTCCAGCCCCACTGCCGCGTACGTCTCTTTTTGTTTATGTTTCTCGGAAATGGGACGATGCAAATACACAACAGAATAGTCAACAATGGCGCGCGGTCAGGAGTAGAAAAGTTGACACTGCTGTACGATCATTTTTTCGAACTATTTAACGAAACACACGCACACACACACACACACACACACACACACACACACACACACACACACAGGATAAAAAATGCAATACTCACGGTAAATACGGTGGTTTTTTTATAGTGGTTACATTGGTAAGGGGCGGATTGCAGCACACGTGTTTTCCCTTCGAAAGAGGCAGGTCTCTTGTGACATTGAGAAATGGCGTTGAGCAGGAGGCGCAGGAGGCGCAGGAGGGCACTAAACTCTAGAGCGGTAAAGCGCCCCCTTCACTCGTTCCTCTGACGCATTCCTTCCTCTTGCGGCATGCGGCCGCTGGCCGAATCCCCGGATGTAAAGAACGTTCACCACTCGGCACGTGTCCTCCTGTCGCGTTTATAAAAAATAATAAACGTCCCGAAAATGCTTGTTTTCTTATCGATCCTGATACAAACACACACTAGAGTCAATGATTAAGCTCCGTAAAAATCACGCGCAAGGGAGACTGTTTTCATGTTTTTTTTTTTCAGACTCGACACGCTGGCGATACTCGTCACTGTTTTAACTTTTATTTTCATCATCTGTTTCCATAATCGGCACACAATAACGAGCAACTTGTTTTCTTGACCTTGCTCGACCCCAGCGCCACTCGCGAAACTCAGATCGGGATTTCTTCACAATCGCGTTTAGTAAGGACGTTATTGCAACGGGAAAAAGACTGAAACGCACACGCACACGCAGTATCAAACAGCCGAGGTTCTAAGAATAATTGTTGAACTTGACGCGATGTTTTATTTGTTCTCCGGCCGCGCGTTGTCGTCGTCAATCGAAAGGGAATTTTGATGAATTTTGATGCGTGTGCGGAGCAGCACGTTTTTTGTTGCGTCCGTACGCCGCCAGCAGCGAGGGAGACTGAAAACCCCGTGTATCTCCAATCGAGAGTGGGGTTAGTGGGGTTGGGATGTAGCATTGGGGATCGGGGATAGAAAAACTGATGGTGGCCGAGGACGCCCTTCGTTGACGGCGCGAAACTGAAAATTCACCCCGTGACACATGGCGCCTCCTCGCGGTACTCCCAAAAAACCGACACTCTTTTCGGGCTTTCCTCAAATATTATCATTATTTTTTTTTATTACCATTATTATCCACCTCGTGCGTGCGTAACGTTTCGACCATTCGCCGACGATTTTTATCGCATTAGTTGACCCCACATTTACGCTTTTTTATTCTTCACCACTGACAAATAAATTTTTCAATTAATTTTATAACTTTCCCCAAAAATTAAAACCAAGAAATCGCGCCAATAAATCAAAACTTAACCAACAAATCGATCGTTTCAAAATGTCACGACATAACCCCAACTTTTCCATCCGTACGTTTCGCGAAAAATAGAAAAAAGGAGAGAAAATTCCCACACTCTATAACACCGTCAATCGCCCGCGAATCGCAGATAGCCTTGCTTTACTTTCAAGGTCATTGACCTTATACACCCCCAACATGTCTTTCACCTACAACCCCGCAAAAATCAATGAACTCGTTCTACCCCCGCTACCGACAAATATAGAAATGAAAATATTCAATGAAACCGGAAAAGATAAATAAAATACAACGGCACACTCTCTCGCTCGTCGGTGGAAATGAAATTTTAATAACCGCTTATCCCCGTTATTATTTACCGAAAAACGATCGTATAAACCTTCCGCGTTTAATTTTTCCAAATAAATCTTTTTTATTCATTTTTGCAGCCACGTGAGAAAATCAAGTCTATGGCAAAGATTTCTCTATAAAAACGAGCAACTTCTAGACTTGAGTTTTTTTTTTTTTTTTTTTTTTTTTTTTTTTTTTTTTTTTTTTTTTTTTTTTTTTTTTTTTTTTTTTTTTTTTTTTTTTCCTTTTATTTAGTGAGGAAAAATATTTTCCACCCCAACCGACGAAAATTGATACGATCCATGAGATTTTTTTTTTTTAATTATTAAGATACTCGATCGTCCTCGTTCAATCATTTTTGTCAATTCTTTCCATAATTTCTGACCCTCTTTGTAAAGTTGCTGGACGTAACTCGCAGCCGTTTCCACTGCCTCGTCACGGAGCAAATTTGGCAATTCGTAAGTGGAAATCGACGGAATGAACACTTTTGAAAAATCGAAATTAAGTCGAAAACGGATTGGAGTTGAGGAATTTTTCTTGAACAACATATTAAAAACGTTTAACTTTGAGAATGTCGGCTACATACGACAATATGATAAGAATTTTATTCACATTTTTTTTTCTATTTTTCGTTTATATAGTTGTCGAATAATTCGAGTTTACAATATGCCCAAAGATATACCTATATATAACTGAATCCTATGCTTATGTATGGTAAGCGCTAGTGTTGAATAATTCGAAAACTATATGTAGAAGAAGAATCTTAAAACATTTGTAAATTCATATTCAATACTAAGGAGTTTGCTTACCGAATTTCATCAACTTCTAATAATTTCAAATTTTCCTGTTTTCAACTTAATAGATTTTGTGGATTAAGAAATAAATGCCATTTGACTTGCGTTTTCCATAAACCCCCATTTATAAATATTGGGTCTGGGAAACGATTACAAAAAAACGGCAGCAGAAAATTGAAAGAAAAAAATGATGGAGAATGGTTGCCAGAGGGAAAAGTGAAAACTGTAGCATTTCCATCGCCTTTTTCGTATAATTTCAATTTATTCTAGTGACTGTACAACTTGAAACAATTATACAGCAGCGTTTTCTTTATATTTCGATGATCCGCGCTGTTGGAGAGTGCGGATTGAAATCGAGTCGAGATCTCAGAGCGGAGGAAAGACGTTCCACAGGATCTCTTTTGACTGAGAGACGTCTGAGACTCGTTGTTGTCGTCACACGGTTGACCAGCGTGTATTATGAAATAAAATGAACGCTCATCGGGGATGTAATTCGACGTTGACGATGTTGCTGTTATTAAATCATGTTTTCATCCTCTTTTCGCCTTCTTCTCTACTACTATGTTTATCCTCGAGTACGGAGGGTCGGCTAAGATAGAGTTAACCGACAACGACCGTGTTCTCGACGAACTCGTACTCCGGCACTTCGAGATTGAGCGGCGCCGGTCCCTTCCTTATTCTTCCGCTCGCGTCGTAATGCGAACCGTGACACGGGCAGTAGTAACCACCATAGTCACCCGCGTTCGCAATCGGTACACAACCAAGATGAGTGCAAACACCTATTACGATGAGCCAATTGGAACGCTTCACGCGCGCTGAATCAGCCTCGGGATCGCGCAGTTCAGCAAGATTTACCGCCTCCTCTCTGGCAACTTCTTTTGCATCTCTGTCGATCAGGAAACACATCCAAAGTTTATTATAAAAACCCAAATACATCGACAACGACGTTGAATGGAATGAACCAATTTTGAAAAATTCATGTCTCCGGAATAATTTAACGGAAAGGCTCATTCTTTGCGTTTTTTAATGCAGGATCGCGTGAGCCTCAAGCAATTTGGTTTGAGGTCGAAAAATTAGTTTTTTTTTTTACTCAACCCATTAACCTGGGGTCACAATGAGCTGAATTTAAAAACATTCATATCTCCGGTAAAATTTGACGGGACGGCTTTAACTTGGGCTCATTTTTTCCGTTTTTTAATGCAGGATCACGTTAGTCGGGAGCAATTTTGCTTGCAGTGAAAAAATTACTCAAAAATGCGATATAAAAAGGGACTCACCGGTGTCGAATGAAGAGCGGTTTTCCACGCCACTTGAAGACCATGCTCTGTCCTTCAGGGATCTTTGCCAAGTCAACCTCGATTTTGGAAACAGCCAAGACGTCCTTGGATGCCGCCAGCATGCCTACCATAGCGATGACTTGTGCTTTGGTAGCATAAGCTGCGCAGATTCCGGTACCTGGATTTAATTATCAACCGGCGACATGATTAATTCTTCCAGTCTTACTTTCCGTCATTCAGGGTAATTTTCTACTCGGAGCAGGTCACTCAAGCTAAAGAAACTTTTATAACTTCCATGACCGTACGACGTTGTGAATTTTAGAAAAATCAGAAGCAGAGTAAAGTTTCGAAAAAAATTTAAAAACATGGCCTCTCGATTGAGCTCAAAGTGTCAAATTTAAGAACTAGGGTGTGAGAATCGGGCGAAAAGAAAAAAAGTTGAATCTTACCGGCTGCTACGAGGTAGGCAAAGTTTTGCTTCTCCGCAACTCTTTCGCGAGATTTTGTCGTAGGATCGCTGGTAACATCTTTACGATAGTAAGAGAAATCGGGCACTCGAATATCCGTATGTGCCAAACGTGTCTGGAGGACCTGCGTGCTCGCTGCAAAATAAACGTCCATTAAACTTTTCTGCATTTTAAGGTGAGGGATCGGTCACTGTCTCGGCACCGTGAGTGCGAGAGAGATAGTTGCAATTTTCTAAATTGAATATTTTCGACACCATTTGATCTATGAAAAAAGCCCCTGTCAGCAGATTCTTGCCATAATTCCGCATTCGTTGAAAGCCTTTTTTTGATGAGTCAAGCGGTATACCGATCATATTGACAGGATGGCAGCTCAAAAATACCTGTGCCGTCACCTATCGGGACTACGTATTGCACAGCAGTGCTCGAATCCGAACGGGTGGCTGGATAGCCTTACGAAAACTTTGATGAGGTTTGTTTTGTTAGGTTATGAATATAAATATATTCAAAATGTACGAGAAATGTCAGAAAAATGAATATCAAGATTTTTGTCAATCGCCACTGCGCCATAGTGATTTGTGGATTTCTGCATGCGTCACATAATATCGAGATTTGGGCAATACATTTTTGGGCGGTGCATAGATTTGTAGTTTATGTATATAAATAGATCGAGTGGAATTATTGCAGGTTAAAGCGTAATTCGAAAAAGTAAAATAAATAGTAGGCAATGGATCTCGAACTGGCAATTGCGACGTTAGTGTCGATAGGAGAGAAATCTGTCGAGGTTTGCACTCTATATTGTTAAAAACCATTACATAACTTGGAGCAATAAAAGTGTCGGGTAAAAGTGATGAGAGAAAAAAAGGGATGAATAAGGGAAGGAAATAGTTGGTCGAAGGATTGTCGATTTGACAGATGGAACGAACCTATGGGTCCAGAGCAAATACGAATTGATCCTCGAGGTAGATTCTGGCTGAGCGACCAAGGAAGAACATGGGCGACTGTAGGTGGCACAACGACTTTTTCTTTATTGGCCTTACTTGTTCCAGCAACTGGTCGAACTCCGTTCGTAACTACAGACACGGTGGCCCGGGCAAATGGCGCTATATTCGCCGACTTTGCGATCACGTTCATGTTTTTCTAACGATTTTTAAATACGGGCGATTAAAAAATAACGGCACTCGGGACCGAACCTCCGCGAAATTACGTACACCAAGTACACTCCGATCAGCCTCGCCAGCCGACAAGAGTGCAGGCAGGGAGGGGAAAACACAAGTTACGTTCGAAGGCGCAATAGCAGCGCCATCCTCTCCCTGCATTGCCGACGACTTTCCATCAACGACTGTCGGTTAAGCAGGAACGACTGACCGACTGAGTAGCAGTTCAATTGGCTCGCCGTCACGTGACGAGACTCATGCATGCATGTGATTTTTATTTGTAGTGTTTGCCCAGTTTACCGCAGTTCTCGCGAGTGCTGAAGCACAGTTTGTTACTACGGCGTCCGTTACTAACCATCAGCCAGTATTCATTTCACTTATTGATAAATATTTTCGGTGAAAGTATATTTAGTTCAATTTAAAGTCACGCTCCATTGGCTTTTTGTTTTGAATTAAAAAGCGTTAGTCGTGTACAAACTCGCTACCGTTTTCGATAATAAAGTTGCAAAAAATTCGTGTCACGTACTATAAAAAAGTGGAACGATTCTCGCGCGAGATTTATCGGCGGGGAGATATCAAAATGTGAAACTCGCTATGGAATTGAATTGGCAAAAAAAGTGAATAATGATTGAGTGTTTCGATCTCGGATTCGATTCTAACGAAGTATATAGTTTCGGAGTATTTCGGCCAAGCGTGACGCTCGGATAATTGAGTAAATTTGATGGATTCCCTCGAAACATCAACGTTCTCGGAAGGAGGTAAATAATATATTTATTGCTGCACATTCGAAAGATGTTATTTCAGGAGCGCAGCAATGAGATAGAAGTCTGTTGTTATAATTTCGAGTTTTCATGCACTGTTTCAGAAGGAGTTAATGAATTATTAAAGGAACGATAGCTGCGATTATAATTTCATTCGAAAATATTAAACTTCAATCTCCGCGTTTATACAAATTCACATATTCATCCACAATGGCAAGAAAACACGAAGAAATTCCGTTTTTATGATCAAACCAAAATTTATTCAAAATGTAAAGAATGCCGTACGCGATATTAACCTCAAACAGCAATAATTGTTACTTGGCGCGTAGCAAGGGATGACGTAACTCGGTATTTCATATGATTTGAGAACGATATATCGTTCGAACTTGAGGTTTCTTACATCTAGCATATGAATTTTGAACTCATAACCTGCTGTTGAGCCTCGGTCAGCGCATCATTTCCACGAAAACAAGATTTTTACCAGAAGTCGCGCGGCCGACCAACATTCGCCCTCGTAGAGCGCCTATAGCTACCGAAGGTTCGTGCATGAGCGCCTCCAATACGTAAACAATCCCAACGATTCCCAGAAATGAATTCGGTTCAGCTGTTTAATGTTGACATGTTGAAAAATATGGAACGGAGTTTTTTTATTCTTATGTTTTATCAGTCCCTCAGGCGATTAATTACAATAGAATTTTCTAATAAGATCAATAAAGAGGCAAATGAATATTTTATTTATTTTTTTCTATCGAATAAAAATAAATAAAATCTTTTAGAAATTTCATAATTTGAAAAAAACTGTGCGATTTTTTTGAAAAATTAATTGAACTACTACCTTCTGGAGTGTCGATCGAAAATTCGGCGTTACTGTGCGAATTTTTTAATTTTCCAAACGGTAATAATTATATCGGGGACTAATTGAAAGCGGTAAAAATGAGGGAGCGGGATGGAGAGAAAATAAAGAAGCGACGATGCAGCGTTGAGGCTTAATCGAGCGTTAAATTATCGGTCGATTGTTGGACAAAAAAGTAGTTACGAGCTTGAGAGTGTCCTCGGCTGGTCGGTGGGTGCGAATCGCGTGGTAGGTGTGCCCGGTCGTAGTAGAAGGGCTGCGATCCAGAGCGTTATTGTTGCAGGTGCATGCGCGTTGCTGTTTTCAGGGACCAGGAATATCGCGCGCGGAGAATCCTGGCGCGCCTGGATTTCCAGCCCGGGACATAAAGTGGAATTTTAGTTGGCCTCCGGCCCGCATGGCACCGCTACCGGTCGCCAAACCCCGAGTAACTTATTAATTATAATTATCCTCAGTGATTGCGAGTCTCCGTTCAATTGAATTTTTCGTAATTCCTCTCAACGGTATCACGCCGACCGGGTAGCAAAACTTTTGGCTCCTCGCGACCTTCATTTCCTCCGAATAATCGAATTTTCATCATTACACGGTTGACGTAGGTCGTGCCTGTTGCGTGTATATTTGTTACGACGCGTATATATTCGACACGTGTCTCGCTTATTCACGTGTCGAACGTTACGACAAAATGACAAATCCATTTGTCCTCAGCCTATATAATATTTTCCATGAACGAAATTTTCCACCCTCATTATTTCGTCCCTTACATCGGTATTTACGAAAATTTTATTATTCACAAATTCCAATCATCACAACTTCGTTACGTAACCGAATAAATAACACGGGCGAACAGTCTAGTCATCGTAGCCTCGTAATGTTGTTTCGGGTGCCGCGAAAAAAAGCGATATGTTTTTTTTTCCCCTAGGACAATTTTTCCATAGCTTGAAAATCATAAAAGCGAGAATTACGTGAATCAAGGGAGTTGTGCGTATTAAAAAGTTACCCCGACCACTTCCACGTTCATTTTTCCTGAATGAAGAAAAAAAATAAAACGATGATTCTCATGAAAAAAAAAAAAAAATTAAAAATTCGTCGAAAAATGTAAATTCTAAATAATTCAAGAAATTAGCGCGTTTTCACGGAATAGTATTAAATATTCATCAACGAGCTGAAGTGTCAACAAGATCGTTTCGATTTTTTCGACGTAATACTAGGTTCCCGGTGTTTGATTTAGATAAAAGTGGCGAAATTGAGGAGGCTGACCACACACAACCATGTTTGCATGATAAAAGCATAGGGAAATACGAAATAATTAGAATTTTATGAAATTTGGTGAGCATACTCTTTAGTATTAGCCCGTAGACACCACATTCCCTTTGAGGTCACACACTCACGACACTGCGGTGCAAATTTGCACTTAAACTTTTCGAAACTTGTATCTCTTTTCGATGAATGGATCAAATTAATCTTGGAACCATACTTTTATCCCGAGTAATCGATTGCAGGGATTTTCAAAATTGAAAAATGAAATTTCATCGTCGAAAAATGGGCAAACTGAAGAAAGGAATTTTGAAAACCTGTTACACATGAAATTTTCGTGGATGCAAATCTGCACCAGTCTCGTGTCAACGAATTAAATATGAATATATAAATTTTTTAGGATTTTTCTCTTCCATATAGTTTTCGAGTCATTCAATACTGAAGTTTACATGCATGAGCATGACGTGGAAGTTTGCATCGTTGGAATCCAACGAAATTCGTTTTTCCCTTCGCCAAAGCTTATTATTCAAATTAAGCATTTTATTGTGATGATGAAACGATCGATTTTTGCCTCCAGAAAAATTTATCGGCTCGAATAATTTGAATAATTTTAAAAATTAAATAAATCGTCCATTACAATAAATATTTTCGTTGCATTTCAACGTTGTAACCTTCAGTATCATGCATAAGCATAAGATTCAGATATGTATAGATATATCTTTAGCTGCATATTGAAAGCTCAAATTATTCGGCAACGATACAGACGAAAATAGAAAAAAAAATTGTGTCATCGTATTTGATGCCAAGCAATTCAATGAAATTCTTATCGCAATGTCGTATGTAAGGAACCTCGTTAACAGGAGGAGAGTATATTTTGGACACACGTGCGACGATGATTCGTCTACAGGTGGTTATTATTTTTGTTTATATTTCGAATAAATGAAAGGGAAAAATATGAAGAGATGAGGGGTTTAGCCACGGAAAGTTGGCGTGCTGGATATGATGGATTGATTCGATCAGTGGTGAACGCGGATAAGCCGTAGATTATTTTCCGCAGCCAACCCCTTATTATTCTTGCCGATAAATCGCTCGATTTCCCAACTCAGTCTGTTTATCAATAGTTTCGTCGTAGTTATAGCTGAATGAGTTATTTCACGAATGTCCATGGATACAAGTACAAAATAGACACTGAGTCTTGTGTCCATACTGAACTAATGGGAAGGAAAAAAATTGTCGTGTTTACACTGTCGCCGATGAGGCAACCAGAACGAGACCGATCTTTCGTATAATCAGTCATAATTAAACGTCTGCTTAGGGGCGAAGCAAGTTTATTTGAGAAAAGAGAAAATAAAATTACAGAGAAGGAAAATCGTCTGATTAAATCGTTTCGCTAATTTTGTCTCTGGAATTATTCAAACTCCCGCAAAAGGTGCGAAAACGCCACAATTCCGGTGAGCCTCTGCTCTATTTTGATATTTAACTTTAATCTCCTTGTGCTACTTCGTTCTATGTTTGTCTTTAGAACGGTTCCCGCGGCCGTCAAAAACTACTCTGGGCGACATTAAATCCCTTTCTCCCGTTTTTTAATCGTTTTAACGAATTTTTTTTACTAATTTTTTGACTTCAAGCAAAATTGTCCCAGGCTCGCGTGATTCTGCATTAAAAAACGAAAAGAATGAGCCCAGGTTGAAGCCCTTTCGTTAAATTTTACCGAAGATAGGAATTTTTTAAAATTGGTGTCATTTTGACCCAAGGTTACCCCAACGAAAAAAAAAAATAGTACATTATAACGCTACATTATAACGTGTGATTGCAGTGATTGCAAATTCACACTCGTCAGAAAAAGTTTTTCGTACGCGTGTTATACGAAATTTTATATTACGAGGTGCGGAAATGGGCGTTTTGTGCAAATATTGTCATGAGAAAAATGTCAATGCAAAACTTTTCAATGAAATGCAATTTTTACGGGAGGAAAATAATCCTCGATATCATTATTCTATATACACGAGTTTATGAACGCGAAGGAAAAGCTTTACGGTTGAACAAACAAAAAAAACACCCACACACACACACACAGACACACACCCTCGTCTCGCTGATTCTGAAATACCAACATACGCGAAAAATCACAGAGTAAATTTACACAATTCAGTTTGGATTGCCATATTGAATTCAAATGGTAAATCTGCATGATATCCATGCAGCACGAAATCCAAGAGAAAAATTCTTTATTTTCAGGTTGAAAATAAAAGTTTGATAAAAAAGTAAAATTCATCGTCTAGGCGACTGACTTTCATTCTGATTTTATGCAAGAGAAGAGAGCATTTTATTTTCATTCGTGATTTGTTTAATTTTCGAAAATCATCCAAATTCTCGAGCTTTATATACTTTTCGGGTCACGGAAATCGATCGTCTTATAATTTTTCCATGGAAATGTTGAGTTTTATTTTTTCGGAACAAAAACTATAATTCGAGAAAATCTTTAAGCCTGAAACTAACGTGGAATCGATTGGTTCGAGCACCGCGCGAATACCGGAAATGTTCACTCTCCTTGATGTGTGCAGAGCGGTACAGAGTACTCGATAACTTTTTACTCAAAAAATTGGGTCCATGTCAAGGATCTCTCTACACAAAAGAAGACAAAAAGTTTTTAGTTGTTAGCATTTTAAACTTTTATTTATTTTTGCCCCTCCCCACAGAGAAAATAAATACTTCGAGGTCATTTTTTTTTTTTTGGCGGAGGACTTGAAATACGTGCGTATCGATCCGGAGAAGTTATTTGGGTCTGTTCGTTAACGTTGTTCGGTGAAAAACCGCGCTGGGAATTTGGACCTGTCGGAGGTCCAGGGACGTGTGTGTCCTGCTTTTTCGAAGGGTCCGTCGATCGAGCAACGGTGTACACACACGACGGATCATCGAATTGTCAACGCAAACTCCGTCATTTCCGGCTACTATCGCAGGAAATCCGGTAATTCGCGTATAGCGTCCAACTAAATTCCACGCGCCGATTCGACCTTCTATATAGTCATGCCACTCGACCACTTCTCCGCTCCCACGAAAAGCCTCAAATCCCCATGGAAAATCATGCACCTCGGACACACTAACGATCTATCGATGAATTAACAATTCCTGTCATTCCATTTCGCTTGACGAATTGCTCTCAATATTTTTCCCTCACAAATATCGTAGCCCAATGAATTTCTATCGTGCCGATTGCTCGAAAATCTCTCGTCGTTATTACTCGTTTGACCTTTTCTCATCGAACTAGAGCGCAAAACTAGATTCTTCGCTCAACCAAATTTTCCACAACCACTAGAAACAAGGATGCTCAAGTTTGCATTGTTGAAATGCAATGATATTCTGTTTTTTCTTGATTAGATCTCACGATTTTTATTCGATATTTACTCAAGACAATAAAATCATCTTTCTTTAAGATCCGGAGAAAAAATCGACATGAAAATTGCTATAATTTTTCAAAATCAACAAAAAATTACTAGGAAAACTACGTATTTTTCGTCGGAGCCCAACGTTGCGAGCCTGAATGTCGTTCCAGAAACATAAAAGTTCGAAATTCCTTTATCTTCCACATTTGCGACGGTCGCCCTATGTATTCGTGGCCCTGACGATGTTTGTGCTGTTGTTTATTTCAGATCGAGCGAGTTAGCACGGATTTGGCACAGCCCAGTCAAATGGGTACCGTCATTTGTTTACCAACGAGCACGGACTCGGTAGTTCGATTCTTTCTCGAATGTTTACCCAGCACAAGGAGATCCGAGTACACGCCTCTTTTCAGAGGGATAGTCAAACGTTCGCGAGGTAAGTAACGCCTTGATTTTAATATAAAAAAAAAACGTAAAATTCTGTGAAATTTTTTTGTTCGCTCGCTAAATAATTAGCATTTCGAGAAAATAGCGATGAATCGATGGCGTCGACACAAAGGGTGGCGAATAAGAATTCTTTTTTTTTTTTTCTTCATATTTCATTGAGAGCTTCCGAAGAGGACAATTGAATTTTTCCACAGAGACGAAAATAATTCGTCTCTGGAACGAAACGCGTTTCCCGAAACTCATGAATTCAACCGAGGTGTTGTTAACGTTAAGTTGTCGATAATCTGCGGCGAGATTAGCAACGAATTCAATTAAACTTAGAACATAGTTAGGCTGCTAAACGTAGTTTCGCGTCTAGAGCTCTCTATATTGAAATAGTGCCGGGGGTATGTTCGTAGCTGACTATATATGTTCGACAATCAAGTATGGTTAGATGGATGGCGGAATACAGATGTTGAGCTGGGCTCGCCCGGTGAATGAGCGGCATTCTCAACAGCTGAAAATAAATTGGTGTGCGATTGTTCGATTCGCGTACTTGGCAAACAAAATAAAAAGAAAAAAAAAAACAACGACCAATTATTGGCTTAAATTTTCTGAATTTAACGCAACGAGATCGAGGGATTGGAGACTGAGGATGAATTTTCGAATTGAATGAATTGAGGGCGTTGTTGCGTTTCCAAAAAGTGGAAATATAGTAAATTTTGAAATTTAACGATTTGGAGGTTTTTTCATCCAATTATTCAGGGTCGGAACTAGATTTTCGATATTAACGTTCCGTTATAGGGGAGAGGCGGGCAAAGCGGAACACCCGGGCAAAGCGGAACACCCCCCCAAAAATGTGCATTTTTTTTATCACTCCAAATCTTGAAAATTCTGATGGTGCGGCTTAAAAAATTAAGAAACAACCAACTTTTGGAGTAAAAAATAAAAAAATTTCGAAAAAATGAAAAATAAGAATTCGGCTGAAATTTTTTATCTCAAACGGTGTTTTTGATCGACAACCCTTTTCTTTATTGTTGAAATCATCGTTTACGATAAGACGCTTGAAAAACTTCACTAAAAAAATCATTTCTCTCTCAATAATCGTTGCCATTTTTCAATGCTCTGCATGCAGATGATTTTAACAAAAAA
>JAPYYS010001885.1:0-11451 GCA_030522525.1 Campopleginae sp. 14b
CGTATTCTAAATAAAAAATGGGACTACTTAAAAGAGAGCCTAAATAGACTCGAGTAACTAAATGCCATTGGTCATTGAATTTATTTGCTATCAAGAAAACTTTATCAAATGATTCATTTATTAACTATTAACAAATGTTTATTTCAGACAAAATCCAGAGGCTCAAATAAATGATTCATTAACTTTTCAAAAACATTTATTTCGTCGTATCCAACTTTACATTTGTTAGCGTTTAACAAATCCTAGTACATAGAAATAACTCGTTTTCGCAGTTTTTGTGAGGTCAAATAAATAAGTAAAGTTTTTTACTGTACATGCACAAATTCGATAGGATAAATCTTCAGGAACGAGAATTGAGTCAAAAAGCATTGAACCTATAGCAACAGTGCTTCGTGATGTTGAGGGATTAAGTATACGTCAAGTATAACGTGGCTATTTTTAGACATTTAATAACGATGCCACGATTGATGGTTATTCGCGTTGAATAAATATATAAAAATGTATAGTTGTAATAAATAATTATTTTCATGAAGACCGTAATTTTCATTCAACCACTAAGTATAATAAAACGTCGCTTTACTACGAAGATACCGGTGCTGTTGGGCTTTAAATCCACTCTCTCGAACTGGTTGATACACGGCTGATTGATCGTAACCAAGGCAACACATAATATCTAATCGTTGATTACCAAAGGGATGGAAATTTCATATGTTTCAAGGTTACTTGGGGGATTCCCCTGATCGATTCTACCCCTTGTCACATAGAAAGGAAGGGGAAATTCCGCTCAGTCGAAAGGCCTGATTGAAACAAAGGGAAGCAGGCAAGCGATAAAAGGCAAGCACGCAACGTCGAAGGCGAACAAAAAACGGTTACGCGTGGCTATAAATCTCGATCGGAGATTAAATCGACATTTTATCGGCATTAATACAACCGACCATTCCATACATTTCACGAAATCGATATGATTTAATAACAGAAAACACAAATTGTGTAATGGAATTTGATAAAAATGTTGGCATATCGAGGGCAACTTGAAGGAAAAACAAAAAATTGGCCCTATAAATCAAATCAATTATTTTAAATGAGCGCGGTGCACAAATGCAAAAAGTCAAAAACCAAGGTCATTAGATCGGATATCTCGGAATAACCGATCGCCAGAACCGGTATCTAGAAAGAAAAAAAAAACTCCTAGTTCCGGTATAACGAACAGTATGGCACAGAAAAAAAAAATTTGCGATCTGGCTTCTACCGTCTTTCGTTTACCGGCTTGACGATTGCGGCTCGAGGCTGGCGATGTATAGAAGGGTAAATAAGGCCGCGTATTCGCCCAAGGGGGTCTAACGTACCTCGCACGGGATGGTGCAACTTTGCCCTGAAGGCTCTGACAACCTACTCACTCACTCATTCTTTATGCTCGCCACTTTCCAACTCAACAAAAATTCGCGCACACACGTTGACGTCCGTACATAAACAGTTATAAAAAAATAATAATTCAAAGATTCGAATGAATGTTAACTTTTCAATAAAGTTTTAATCATCCAACAATATTTGGGCTGAGTCAAAGTATTATTTTTTTTTATCGCTCGTACTAAAAATCGGTCCGAATTTTGTTGGCATGTTGCAGATCACCAACGAATAAATGGGAGCCACAGAGAAATGATCGACGTAGCTCAAGTCATTGTGTGAATAATTATGACCAAGTTCAATCGATATGTTTTACCGACTGGGAGGCGGAAGATGATGATTTGTGGAAAATTATGTTATACGTAATCGACTCTTCTCTGCTACCACAACGAAAACATTTCTATCGCTTTTCATCCATGCGTTTATCTTTAAAACAGATACTTGTAGAATTATCTCGAAATATCTGAGCCAGCGATAAATTCCATGTTCAAAGAACGCTATAGTGCTAATTGTACGATCTCGAGAGCTAGAGACAATTATAAAGGCATTAGGAAGATTAGCCGATAATCTGCCGTGCTGAAAAACGTCGGATATAACTCAGGATACCAAATAGAACGAATGAATATAATTACAGAAGCCGCAGGAAATTGAATAACGAGACAGGCATCATTTTATTCTCGCGAGGCTTTCGTAGATGTGTTGGACGTTCCGGACCACATGTGTGCACCAAATGAAACGGCAGCTCGACTAAGTTTGCACTATTCGCGTTATCAGAGACGAGCGAGAAATCAACAATTTTTCACACCTCGGCTAATCAATTGGTTCTCTCGTTTTTTTCATTTCCAGATTGGCATTGGCCAAAATTGGCATGCTCGAACGAAATTCATTCGCACAGGTGTCGATCGAGCCAATTACGAGATTTTCAATCGCATGAATCGATCGTGAACGGCAAGAATGAATTTTTACGAGACGAGCTTCGCGGATGAAAAACGATTGGAAAAATTGAACGAAATGAAATTAATTTTTGTTAACATCGATCGTTCTGATTGGTCACCAACTCCATGCGATTATAAAAAAATATATTCACGTTAATTATTTTGCGGATTTTGACAATGGGGCCACCGGTTTCGAGCGGCAAATGCAGCGCGGAGATGCAATAAGAAAAAGTCATCATGCAGCAATCCCTCGGGGCTGAGCTCGTAAAAATCCATAAAAATTTACGCCGCAACAATAAACAAAACAAAAGTAATGCAATGTCTCAGATTTTTCAATCTTGAGAATTGATTTTTATGGGATATTGGAGGGTCTTACCTGGGCAAGAGCCGCTACTGCAAGGCCAAACGTGAACGCTATGTGAATCACCGTGGGTGGTGTGGTCTCTCTCCACGTGACGCAAGACGCGCATCCTATGAGAACGAGGAGCCCGGTGCCCAAAGCTTCTGCGAAAAGTGGCACTAGGAAATCAATCTTCGAGACTTCTTCCAGACCCACGAAATCTTTCGCACCTGAGAACCAAATAAACACGATTTTATTCCTCTAAATCGGCCGTACGTAATCGCGTGCTAACTTATTTGGCACAAAGTTCATTCTCTCCTTTTATTATTAGTTTTATCGATAGTCCCAGCATCAGTTATTCAATACAAAGTCTATTTTCTCGATAATTTTCTGTCTATTCCACCGTCGAACACAATTGTCAATCAATCAATTAGATTGCTACCGTTTATTGTAATTTTCCGTTTATTACTTTCGTCATGTTTTTTGACGAAAAATTCCAAGATTTAATACATTTTTTTTTCCAAATTTTAATCGATTAATTCTCCTTGATAAATCTTCTCTATAATTTTAATTGAACACGATGCAAATGATACATTTTGCCTAAAAAAGCGAAAAGCTTTGCCAAAAGTGAAAACATGATGTGCAAGTGGAATAGATTTTTTACAAGATGACTAAGATTAGGATAATGAATTATTCAAGTGTCAAGATTTCGAAGAAAAAATGTCAACTGTCAATGCGTCTGTTATCGCATCTCAGAGCAGATCTCGTGAAAAGCATTGACCTGGAATGAAATTTTAGCGATTGGAAATCTCCGATAAATCGTGCTAACAAGATTATGGTGTCGTGCATGAAGTACAAGATCTTGGCGGTGACCTTATCCTCAACCTGTCGTCGAGGCTCGAGTAATTAGCAGGTTTAAGGCCATGGAGCACAAGCAGGGTGTGTGTGTGTGTGATGTTATTCCGTACTATCGGCATTGACACAGTCGTTTATAGACTCAAGGCATTTGAGCCTTAAACTCTGGATCGTTTTCCTAAATTTATGCAAATCAAATTCGAGAGGACAAGCTTCAAGATTTTTTTTAGCACATTCCATTATGAATATATTTCTTCTAAGCAAACAAATATCTTGCATCATTTTTGTTCGAATTTAACATGAAATATAAAAAAGAATTTGTCAGCGTTTTGTTTCGTTGGCAATTATCAAAATAATTTTATTACGAACATCTGATAGGGTCGCAATGTTTTCACAAAAATATAAGACGTAATTACGACGCTAATTAATAACAACGACGAATATTCGCATCAAATACGATTCAAATGAAATTTAGCATCGGTTCGAGTTTTTTAACCGTTTAGTTGTGAAATTTATTCGACGTAGACACTTCATGATCTGGGACGAGCTTTCAAATTTGTCGTGATGAGACCGAATCGACTCATCAATAACTCACCAATAACGTTAAAGACATGAGCGTGAATCTGTAAAAATATTGCGTAGCATGAATGAAGAAGAATCGAATTACGTGCGAGGAATCAAAGAGAGTTCGAAAACTTCGCGATACACATGAGACTAAACGAATCGAGCATGAGGTTCATGCAAAGACCAAAGAGTTTTCATTAGCTAACGCCTCACATTGTCATCCTATTTTTTTCACTTGGCAGTTCAATTACTAACGAAGCTACTGTCGTGTTCAGTCTCTTCCGGTCAGCAAATAATAAATTAATATTCAACGGAAGAGTCGATAAACTATGGATCGAACCGGTGGCAACGTATCAAGGGTCATCCGACCCAAAACACCTTGAGGTTGGAGCAACGACGTCAAACACGACGATACTTTGTCCTCGAAATATTAAATCATCCATTTGTCATTCGTAAAATGTGTCGGATATTGAAAAAAAAAAAATTATTCATCAAATTAATGGGGAATGATCGATTTTTCGCATTTTTTAAATTGCTGCGTTCCTGGGCAGGGAACCACTAATGAATTTTTATGGTTAGGTTAATCGACGAACGAGAGTTCGGCGTGCAATTGCAGATTTTTCAATTAATTCATCATCTCACGTCATTTTAGGACGAAAATTAATCATTTTGATTATTTCATTGATTAAAACAAAGCAGATATCATACCTTGCCACGATTTACTCATATTGTCGAAAAGTTGTTAATCCTCGTTGAAATAGACACTTGTTACGGTAACTGATAAGTTTCGAGTGTTTCTAACGAGTAAAAAGTAGCAGCCACTTTTCGAAGCGACCCAGGGATCTCACGGTTAGTGGAAACCGGAATATCATGCGCGTTACACTTTTTCTCTACTTCGAAGATTTTTGCCCGATTTTCAAAATTGAGCAAAAAGTTGATTTTTTTTTGTGTCTTCCAAAGCGAATTGAAGTTTATTGGTTTCTGGAGCGGCTTTGAGAGCGCCTGTAGTTGGCGGAATTCATACACGAAATTGAGGCTTTTTCTCGATGTTTATTCGGTCGTTGACTCGTATGGGAAAATTGGAGGAAAAAATAAAGAAATCCAAAGATTACACACAACACGCACTGCTCACTTTGAAATTGGAGAGAGTGCGAGGGTTTAGGTGGTTTTATCGAGTGCGCGGACCGCGAGGTACGCGTTCATATGTATCGTCGTACAATCCCCCCTCCCCCCCCCCCCTCCCCTCGTTGCGAATGCGGCAATCTCTCCCCCTCTTCTCTTTCCTTCGTCTCAACTTGTCTCCTGCTTCTGTTTTTGCTTCGGTGTACCTCTACACACAGTTTGCCTCCATCCCTCTTGAATCCGTCTCATCTAACCGTTCCACCCACTTTGAAACTCATCGTAAAGAGCGAAGAGAGAGGGAGAGAGTGCAGGAGGGGAAGCTACAATTTTGTTTCTTCGCGAACACTCTATTATTATTTTACGAAGGAGCTCATAAGGATTTGCGAATATTGTCACGGATCACATAAGGACTTCTCCTTACGCGATATATATTTCCATGCACGGTCTATACGAGGAAAGGTTAAAAAAACGCGATCGAGGTGAAAAAAATTTGTTTCGCGAGAGCTATAAAAGGGGAAGCACAAATTGACGATTCTTGCCTCTCACTTTTTCATCGTTCCTTTTATCAACGAATCCGATCGCTTATCTATTTTTATAGCTTAACCAATTCGATTTTTTATTACGTCTAATTTAATTCTCGTGGGATACTTAATGAGGGACATCGTGTTTACATTTTTTCACCACACACAAGATAAATGTGTTTTGCCAGATATTTGACTTTAATTTGAAAATATTTACAACTTCCTGCCAGCGTCAACGATAATAATCTTTTGGTCGATTATTCATAAAAAACTATTAGAAAATTGTAGTCGCGGTTTTTGGTAAGCAGTCTCCCTGTGCGAATCCTCCAAGCAGCTCCTCACTTTCGTTTTCCGTTCGTTTTTTTCCTCAGCCTCTTCTCTCTGTGTTCGTCATCCTCTCTCGATTATGTCTCGAAGACGGAGATCGCCGCAGTATAATTTTTACTTTCGTTCGACAGACAACGGCGACGAAAAAGTATAACTCTCGCCTCCCTCTTCCTCCTCCTTCCCCCGCTCTGCTCCCATTCAGCTCTCGTGGCATATGCTTCGTATTATACATACATTTTTAATACCCTCCTTTATATAGTAAAAAAAAGCCTCGAGGTGCACTACCAAAGTTACGGTTCGTCCAAATATATCACGACACTGATTTTAGTGCATAAATACACGTTTGCATTTAGTGCACAAGGCAAGTGCAACCGAAAACGTTGCACTCAGTTCGGCAATCTGACGACCTTTTTTTTTTTCACGTTAAACTTTGGAATATATGGGCATACATTGTCTTCGCTGGTTTTACGCGCTTTTTTCTTGTCCCCTTTAAAACAAAAAGGTCGAACGTATATTTTATAACTCTCAAGTTTTTACGACGTCTCGAGCTTAACGCTGTAAATCCTCGCGGTCCTAGTCCTTGGCAATAATGAGCAACCCTCCCTTGGGCTAATTAGTCTTTCGTCAACGGTGCAACGAGCCAAGCTTTGCACTTTTGGTTTTTTATCGTTGCCACAGGGCCGTAGGGCATCAGGACGATATGGCAACGCCGTTCAACGCGTTTCGTGCCACTTTTCGGACTCTATTCTCGGTGGCAGTGAGCTTACGTGAACTTGCAGCCAAATCTCAATTATTTTATTTGTCTCGTCGTAAATTATAACTTTCCTTTATTACGAAAGTCAACTGTATGGGCTCACCTACTTCAATATAACATTCCGCTTGTTTTCACATCAAACAATATCACGCGATAAGCAGGCTTATGCGTTGACTCGCGACGCTACTGAACGTAATGTCTACCAGAGACCCTTTGTACTAGAGCGCGACGTTGTAATGCTCGTTCGTGTTTTATCTTAACTGCCAGGTTTACCGCTCCTTGCACTATCTTACGCAACTCATGAGCTATTCGTTTATTCCACTTCTCTGGTAGAGTAGAAGTCGTCACAATTTTGCTGCTCATTTTTTTAGATACTTCTGCACCACGAAATCTTGTGCATGGAAAAATTAAGCATCCGGAATGAATTTTCTCATGAAAAAATTCTTTTCTGGCATATTTGATTTTTTTGCGATGTTCCCAAGTGACGAATCGTTGAGAAAAAAACATGAATAGTGAAAAAGTAATTAGGGTTTCCAAGCCCCATACAAATTTTACGTTAGAGATTCAATTATTGTCAAGAATTTTGAAAAAATTCACCAAATTCATGAATTTTTGCTCGATCCTGAGATTTTTCCCTGGAGTCAAGCGATCAAAATATTTTATAATAATGTCAAATGTGAAATGGGGGGAATTGGATTATTTTGAGTTACCGCGCTAGTCGAAAAAAGCGTTGAGCAATCGATGCAAATATGGATGATTTATGAACTGTGAAAATTTCGAAGGAGACTGAACGTCAATGGGAAACAAAGGGAAGAGGAGGAATATTTACGGCAAGTTTGTCAGCCATCAAAAAACGTGACCCAATTTCGGAGGTCGCGTTTCTCTAACGGGTGTGTTGCAATGAGGGTACAGTGGGCACTTGATTATCCAGCCTAATGTGGATCAAAACTGGGTCGTTAAGGTGAAGAAGTTGAGTTATTTCGGTTCAACGTTTATTGATCGAACGAGATCGATTCGTCAACAATGGATAGTGGCTCGAATCGTGTCTATCGAAATAACGAAATAGATTTCGAAACGAAGCTTCAATGGAAAAAACATTCACAGCTAAATAGTATTCGTATTTTTTGAAAATTCGAACCGTACAAACGAAATAATTCAATGAGCCAGGAGTTGAACGAATAATCCGGATTCTACTGCACTTCGTATTATTGATAATTGAAAAAATGAGACAACGATCGTCGAGTATATTTCTCGACGACGAGGCTTGCTAAGTATAGCAGAGCAAAGTCATCAACGCCTCAAAGATAATTAAACTTCTTAAATTGGGCCACCGGAGGCTCTACGCCTTCAGCAGCTTTTGCAAATACGATATACAACAGTTACACCTGTATGTGCTTCCATGAGTGTAAAACGGATCGTTCCTCATGTAACAGTAAAATTGCCACGTACATATTTTTGTAATAAACAAATAAAAATCCCTACCGAGTTTTTTGGCATTGAATCGTCGATAATTAAATAATTTTTTATACCAATCCGATGGGATTGGGCAGAATGCTAGAAGCAAAAATAGTATCGAAGTTTATCCATGCAAAATGCACACATGCATCGTCTAAGGCTCGACAAATACTCGATAACGCGCAGTAGGAAGGGGAGGGGTTCGAAGTTTTAATCGCAAATATGTTTACAGTGTTCGTACATCACGAAATATATAGTTACGAAGATCGATTGTCGATCCATTTAGAAACTGTGGCTTAAATCATTTTTCGACTTCTTAAGGCGATTCACTCGAGCTAGTTTCTTTTAATGTGTCGTTCGATAAGGCGAGTGTGAGCGAACATTGATTACGGGCTTGTGATAACGATTTCTCAAATTGGCCTGGCTCTTAAAAAGTTGTACGACAGAAATTCAATTAAAAAATACAAGATTTATGAACATTTGTGAGCAAAAATCTAAGTTTTGCTTTTTTTTAGTGAATTTCGTTTTTATTCATAAGATTAATGTGATCGTAGTTTTTAATTTATGGGAGAAAAAGATTACGTGATTGGCGAGGCCTGCTACTATGCACGGGTCTTATTCACGCGAGCGCTCAGATCTCGCTCTTTTTTTTTCTCTCTCTCTCTCTCTCTCTTTCGCGGGAGGAGAGAGAGAGAGAGAGAGAGAAAGTGCCCGACACGCTGCAACGACTACCGCGAGATCTGTCGTTTCATACACGCTCGCGTAAGATCCCCGCGTTGCTGTGAGGAAGGTTAAGGTTATCGCAGGTGTATGGTGTTATGTAAACTATTATCGATAAATGGAACGTGCGGTCGTAACGGAATTGAAAAGTCACAAATGTACAAATTCAATTAGCACGTTTTTTCATTAAGGAAGAAACGGTAATCCTTCAAAATTTCGTATTAATTACAAGGAAAAAAATATTCAAACTGGTTGTAAAAAAAAACGGAATATTTTTCTTTTTTTTTTAAGAATAAAAAGGATTGGCGGGTGATTTTTTTTTCATATTTGAAAAATGCGCCTTGATCAGTTGTTTACTCGAGTCTCACCCAAGTGTCAGCTACGATTCAAATAACAATAGGAATCCAAAAATAAAACAAAATAAAACAAAACTCACTTCATCACAACAATTTTTTATCCTTGGAATCTCCGAACGATTAATCGTCGTTTTAAATAGCGCAAATGCAGAAAGCAAACAAATGTATGAGTCAAACGGTCAATCAAATCGTCAATCTTCGTTGAATCAAGGGATTCAATAGTTCCCACGAATTCTCATAAAGCTGCAGACTCGTAAAAAAGTGCAGCAAAAAAAGTTTCCATCGTGAAACGGAAAGAAACGCTGTCCATATTTCTGGTGCTATGATAGCTAGTTACTGTTTCATAGTAAATATTGCATGGGGGTACGAATTATCGTCACGCTATTTGATAATTACTTCCTGCATTTTTCTACGATTTCGTTTCATTGTGTCTTGGACGTTATCTTACAGCAGGGAAGTCCCATTTCGCGTCGTGGCGATCTTTCTTCTTGTTTCTATGAAAAACACCAGGTATTTATGGTGTTTAAACGAATCAAGTACACGTTCTATGACGACAGTCAATTCTAAATTGACGTTTTCAGTTTTTCTTACATACAAAATCGTTCGTTAGCCTAAGTTCGTTAAAGATGTCGTTACGAATTGATTAACCCGTAGACACCACACTTTGAGGTGACGAACTCACTTTACTGGCGAAAATTTGCACTTCGACTTTTCAAAACTGTATTTCTTCGATGAATGCATGAAATTCATCTTAAAGCCATACTTTTTAGGGGTAAAATATCCTGAATAATCGATTGCAATGATTTTCAAATTTGTAAAATGGAATTTTATTGTCAAAAAATGGTCAAATTGAATAAAGGAATTTTGAAAACCTGTTACACTTGAAATTTTCGTGAATGCAAATTTGCATTAGTATGGTGTCCACGGGTTGAAGAACAACGTACTCTAAATTCAACATCGTCCTTGGTAATGTATATTTTTTATATTATAAGCAAAATGTTGAAAACATTTACGACCGATTTCTTCGAAAAACTGAATGAAGCTTATTCGATGTTACATAAAAACGTATGCAAAGTTTTCAGAAGCTTTACTATTCAGCAACCGAACTATTTAATGTTAAAAATTGTCATTTTTGTCAATAAATATTTAGACTTCCACATGATAGAACTTTTCATCATTGCCCGAGATATTAGATATCATTATTCTCTTAATACGTACTAGAAAGTTGAAGGAATTCTGTTGATGGGAAATTCTGCATTATTCGATCATGCAAATTCTGTTTCCCCCTGTACAGGGAGTTATAAATTCGAAAACGAATGTATGAGGTTTCTTTGACGATTTTGGATGAAAATAAATAGATTGATCCACGCAAGAATAATATTTATTAGTTTCTTCAAAAAGTGTTCCTGCCGCTGGACAGTTAGGGATTAAATCTCACCCACAGAAGACATTCGATGAGAAAAAAGTGAAGTGGAAAGTGATGTCTTTTTCGTCAACTTGAAAATAATCACGCGTCCATTATTGAGCAGTCGGCGTCGCCCGAAGTCACATTTTAATCGAAGGTAAACGCTGGCTAACCGGTTGGCCAGTAGAGCATTCGGAAAATCGATTAGCGACATTCCTCCGATCGACTTACACGGTGTTTTCGCTATGGAGTATCAGCTGTTATGGCCGATATATAGCGAGCTGCGTTGCGTTAGAGGATCGAGGAATTTTTATCGAGTCATGGCCAGCGGTAGGAGCCGATGGTATAGGCGTCATCAATACCCAAACGTTTGAAAATCAGTTTTAAATTGTTCATAACTTTTCTCTCTTATCTTTGAGTAACGCTAGTAATTCGATCGCACAGAGGTCACTTTTCTTATCGCATAAGGTCGTTTGTGAATTTCTATATACGTAAACTCCATCGAACTGATTAAAACACGTTGCGTATGCGAAGCTCGTATGAAAAGCTTTCGGAAAATATATTTCCCGAAATTTCCCGGAAAAAAAAACAAACAAAAAAATGAAAAATAATCAGGACACAGAATCGTGCCTTTTTTTTGAAAAAAAAAAAAAAAAAAAAAAAAAAAAAAAAAAAAAAAAAAAAAAAAAAAAA
>JAPYYS010001886.1:0-11421 GCA_030522525.1 Campopleginae sp. 14b
TTTTTTTTTTTTTTTTTTATTTATTTTTTTTTTTTTTTTTTTTTTTTTTTTTTTTTTTTTTTTTTTTTTTTTTTTTTTTTTTTTTTTTTTTTTTTTTTTCAGGCTCAATGTGCCAATCAGCACAATTCCGCACGAGTCGCGATCTCGCGATCGGCGATAGTCAAGGTAAATGTACTTTATTGAGTATCTCGCGGGGAACAAGGCCCCAATCTTACCGAGCATCGATGTATAAAGACGAGTACCTTGAGAATCAGTGCCATAATTTATGTGAGTGATATTTTTAGTAAGACATGAAAATTTATACGAAACATACAATTTTCGCCTTTTTTGCCATGACGTAACGCCATACGAATCCTTTTGTCGTTTTTCAATGTCAGTTATTTATTCTCATGCTTAGCAAGTGCCGATTATTGTTCATATGCGGAATATCGAGACGAGACACTGCCATACTCGGATCTCAAACTTCCCGGCTTTGGAATGGCACAGGTAAATATTTTGCGGTGTAAATTTTGCTAATAACCCATGAAAACCTCATGGAAATCTTTTAATTGTCAAAAACACGTGGCGCGTTTTTTTCTCAATTGGAAACGAATTTTTCATTGATTACTTTTGACTCTAAATCCCACGCCCTTTCTCTCTTTGTTCTCCCAATTTTTTTTATCGTTTCATCGCATTTTTAAATTATTTTTTGGCTTCAAGCCAAATTACCTCGAGCTCACGTGATTCTGCATAAAAAAACGAAGAGAATGAGCCCAAGTTGAACCCTTTTCGTTGAATTTTACCGAAGATATGAATTTTTCAAAGTTGGGGGCATTTCGCCCCCAATTGGGGTCACTTACCCCCAATTGGGGTAATTTCACCCCCAATAGGGGTCATTTTCACCCCGATTGAGTTTATTAAGTGAAGTTAATTGATAAATTTTCTAATAATTCCATTTTTCCGTCGGAAACAGTGCGAGGAACGATGCAGCGCCGGAAACGATGGTTTCTTGTGCAGATCCTACACGATCGATAACGCCACATCCGGAAGACCAATTTGCCTTCTTCACTCGGATGACACTATAGGCGCTGGAGTGAGTTCCCTAATGAAGAAGACCGGCGTAATTTATAGAGAACGAGAACCCTGTCTCAACCGTGAGCATCCTTTACCCATTCAAATTTCATGAAACCACAAGAAGTGCAAAAAAAAACAAGACCTGCCAAAATATTAGAGAAAAAAAATGAAAAATTTCCATAAATTTCAAAAATGTGGAAAAAATAAAAGCAACATTTTTTCTTCTCTCAGTCAAAGTTCGTTGCACGAATACGAGTATGACCGTCGAATTCACCACGGCGGAGCCTTTCCGAGGAAGACTTTACGCCAGTGGCTATGGGGACAGTTGTGGCGTCCAGGGCAACGGCGAAACAAAAACCATTCTGATTCTTAATTTACCGGACAAGGATAATTTAACGACAGGAAATATCGCCTGTGGGGTGAGCCCCGCATACGCAATGGACAATCAAAATCTGTGAGATATTTTTTATTCGCCTCAATTCGGTCATTTTAATTGTTCATACAGATAATAATTCGTCCCCAAGATTGCGATCAATTTTTTATCAAAAATACTAGAAATACTCGGTCACATTGACCCGAAAAATTTCAAATACAAAAAAAAACATTTAGAAAATAAATAAATAAAAATAACAAAATAAAATACACTAAAAAAATGACAAACGAATAAATTTCGTTGGTTTTCGAAAAATTTCGATTTTTTTCCTATAGAACACGAACTGCTGTGTGGGTGACGGTGATCGTCCAGTTCAATCCAATAGTGCAAAGGCTGGGGGATCAATCCGTTAGGGCTGGTTGTACGTTGGACGATCCTGATGTTCCAGGACCAATGAACGTGACTGTCAACGCAGGATTTGATTTCGCAGATCCGAGGTAAAAATTCATTAACGTTTTCTTCATTTTATCTTGCGTAAAAAATTGAAAGAGACCTAAATTTCTCATGCTCCATTCCAGCGCCGGAACTCCACCGGTAACATGGACCATTTTCAACACTACAACAGTTCCCATTGTCACTATGAGAATTTTGGACGAAAATCAAAATGACGTGAGCGTCACCCATTTGGGCGATAAACTCACCCTCAGGATCGACATTAGCCCACCTGGAGGTAAGTTTCTCTGATTATCAGTCAACTTTCCGGGTAAAACGTGCTAAGGTTGTTTTGTTTTGCCAAAAAAATAAAAAAAATTCATTCAAAATGGAATGTAAAAAAAATTAAAATACGCTTTTATTGACACGAAGTTTTGAGTGACATGAAGATTCGTCTTTGTGTCTGGATAATTGGTGAACAAAAAATTCAGTGCCCCTGGAACGATGACTTTATTTTATTTTTACCTATTCCGGTAACCTGGGGTCAAAATGACCCGAATTTTGAAAAATTCATACCTCCGGGAAAAATTAACGAAAAGGATTGAACTTGGGCTCATTCTTTTCGTTTTTCAATGCAGAATCACGAGAGTCTGGGGCAATTTTGATTAGAGTCAAAAAATTGGTCGGAAATGGGGTCAGACGATAAAAAAATAGGAAAATGAAGGGAAAAGGGCGCGATATTCAGCCCGGAGTCGTTTTTTTACTGAAAACATTCCAGCAACAACGAACATTTTGGTAAAATCTTTTTTTATTTAATTAAAATTTTTTTCAAGGCCCTTACGATATATCTGCTGGTCACCTCGTCGCCAGCAGTGCATCTGGAGCATCTTCGATTCTGTTGCTCGATGAGATGGGATGTCCGAGTGATCCAAGAATTTTCCCAGCAATGACGCGAGACACTTACAACAACAAGTCGCTGTTGTCCACTTTTACGGCCTTCAAATTCCCCGACAGTCCGCGAGTTCGATTCGACGTTATTGTCAAATTTTGCCTGGGCGAGTGCGAATCGGTATGCTTCGTTATCAATACTAATAATGATGACCCCCAACCAAATCTACATGTTCAAGCAAACCGTTGCACATTCAATTCCATCGAGACGAAAGAAAAATTTATCGGCTCCGGGAAAACGAGATTTTAACCCGAAAACCTATTTTTTTTCGGAGATTCCGGCAACTTGGGGTCAAAATGACCCCAATTTTGAAAACATCATATCTCCGTCAAAATTTAACGAAAACCCATCAACTTGGGCTCATTCTTTTCGTTTTTCGACGCAGAATCACGTGAGCCCGGGGCAATTTTGCTGGGAGTAAAAAAATCTGGCAAAAATACCGTAAAACGATAAAAAATCGGAAAACGAAAGGAAAAAAGTTTTTTATAAAAATGTATTTAAAAAAAAATGTGTATTATGCAAAATTATTGATTAGCGTCTTTCTACGATTAATTAATTGAGGCTGATTAATTGACAGGTAAGATGCCGAGGAGGATCGATAGTTTATGGAAAAAGACGAAGATCCGTGACCGATGACACGCTGTCGGCAAATGTCAGCGATTTTTCTGAGCTGATGATCCACGAAGGGACGATCGACGAACTTCCTCTCCAACGATCGATTATCGTTCAGGATCCAGTCATTTCGGCTGATCCTCTTCTCGGTGGGAAGACGTCGAATCCGGACACAGTTCTCATAGCAGGAGAAAGTGAGTGTGATTTTTTCTGTTAACCGAAAATGACTGAACGGCGAGATTTACTTTTTTTTTGTGTTAGAAACGTTGGATGGCCTTCTATGCGTAGACGCAGCTCTGGTCCTCGGTCTCCTGATCTTTTGGCTGTGCGTCCAAATAGTTTTAACATTTGGGTGCATAATTCTCGTTCGGCGGTATCGGAAGCACGCTAGAAAAGCCGAAGAGGATAGAGCGCACATCCTGGCGCGTCATCTGTACGGGATCCATGGTGGAAACTTCGAAATAGCCCGAAGAGTCCGGTGGGCCGATCACAATGGATCATCCATGAGTTAGAGAACGATTCATCTTTTTAACCATAGAACGGTGTCCTTATTTTTTCATCTATTCTGAGAAACTGGGGTCAAAATGACCCCAATTTTGAAAACTTCATATTTCCGCTCAAATTTAGAGAAAAACGTTCAACTCGGGCTCATTCTTTTCGTTTTTTTAATGCAGGATCGACGGAGTCTGGGACGACTTTCATTCGAGTCAAAAAATTTGTCAAAAATTCAGTAAAACGATTACAAAACGGGAAAACGAAGGGGAAAAGGGCGCGGGATTTTAAGTCGCCTGGGGTCGTCTTTGACCCCAGGTTACCGTTCTAGGGTTAAATGGGATGAAAAAGTTGTCTCATTGCTTAGCCTCACATTTACTGCCTGCTACTCCCGATACTGACCGAAGTGTTCAAAAAAAACTTGACTTTCTCATATATTCCACGCGATATATGCAGCATTATGCCAATTTAATTCTAAGGACGTGACCAAATATCCATACGTGGATTGAATCAATCAATTTTTACCCGAAATCGATTTATTTCCGGTAAGAAATTGGAAGAGAGAACGAAATATCATTCCTCTAAATGTTTATGTATCTATTAGACAATTTATTAATCTCTTCTCTCTCCCCCCCCCCCCCCCCCCCCCCCCCCCCGCCCCCCTTTCATGAATATTCTTCAGGCTGTTCACATTTACGAGAGTCCTCATTTCTATAAGTGACGAGCAGCAAATAAAATGAAAATCAATTCCCATGCGCTTGTGACGTGTATATTTGTTTAAACATTATTCGATCGATGTATTTTACAATAAAAACTGACTTGTAATGTACATTTGAATTATCAGTTTAACCCTAGAACGGTTACTTTTTTTTACCTGCTCCGGTAACCTCCTGGTGGGGTCAAAATGACCCTAATTTTGAAAAATTCGTATCTCCGGTAAAATTGAACGAAAAGTGTCCAACTTGGGCTCATTCTTTTCGTTTTTCAATGCAGACACACGTGAGTTTGGGGCAATTCTGTTCGGAATAAAAAAATTTCGTAAAAATAATCGATAAAGGAAAAAAAAAAAAAAATGTACAGACGCCTGGGGTCGTTTTGACCCCAGCTCACCGTTCCACCGGTCAATTACGCATTCCATGAGTATATGCGAATTTTTTGCGTTTGCTCAAAATTTCTCCGCAGGCAGTCATTCGCATTTTCTGTCCGCAACGTAGTTTGTACATTTTTTTTCCGGAATGTGTGACGTAATATTAGAAATGACAATGTATTATTACCCGGAATAAAATATTTTAATACCGATTCATCGAGACAAATGTTTATTGTGATAAATATATTATGATTTTTTGCCTCCAAGATCGATACATTCTCTCAACGTAATTTTTTATGAGCTCACACATTCTGCACTGTTCCATTCAGACTTCATCGAAATGTGGAAAATTCTGATTACTTGTTTTGCGATAGAAACTAAATAAAAAATAAAAAAATCACGATCAGAGATAATTATCTCGAGGTATAAAACACAAAGTCCTGAATGCCCAGACGTAAGTCACATTAAATTCTTATTTCGGAATCGCAGGGGCCCCAGTAATCTCGGACCACAGCTGTGAGAAAGAAAATTACAACGATATTACTGCCAAAATAAAGTGAAAATAAATTTTTATCGAAATAAACTTTGAAATGTGAGATGAAAAAAAAAAATTTCATAATTGTCACTACATTTCCACGACAATTGATTCGTAATTGAAGAAAAAAATTATTTAGTTCGATAATAAAAAAATCTACCACGAAAAATTCCGAAAAAAACAAAGCTTTTTCAATTTTATTGCCAACCAGATAGATCCGCTTACTGAAGATCTTGACACAAAGATAAAAATTGATGAAAAAAAAAGTTCTGAGTGACAACATATATTAGCAAAAAAAAAACTCGTGCCTTTTTTCATCAATGTCCAGTTCATGGTGTTTTAATTAATTTCTATGCTGTCAAAGATTACGTGGCACCATATTATTTCATATTGAACGACATCCGAGTGATAAAAAATATTAGCAATTTTTTTTTTTTCTATTTTTCAATTAATTTCCAGTTTATGGTGTTCCGACTAATTTCTATGGTGTCAAATATCACGTGGCAGTATATTATTGCACCTTACACCATCACCGAGCCACAAAATACATTAGAAAAAAATTTGCAGCTGTTTTAAGCCGCAGCGATGATTCGAAATATTCACAAAAATAAAAAATAAAAATATTGGATTGTTATGAGTTCGTTATTATTTGAAAACTTCCCATGAAAATATGAAGGAGCCATGAAGGAATATTAATTCGTGAGACTCACCGACTCCACAGGCTCTCGCGCAGTCCAACATTCCAGGATTGTTGTACAGGGTTCCATCAGTACCACACAGTGGATTGTACTCCGAGGTTGTCCGGAACTGTCAAGTTCATTCAAATCAGCAAAATTATTTTTCAACGACAAAAAAAAAGAATTTTTATTTTTCAGGCACGTGTATATGTCATGCTTTTTTATTAACGAGAAAAATCGATCAGCTACGATACCACGAAGTCCAAAAGAACCGGTTCGGGATTAATTATACCAGTACCGGGTTCTCGGCCTTGCCCAAGTCTTTACCATGAAACAGTCATGAGTTGTGTCGGGGAAACGATATTTCATTTCGTGAAAAAACATCGTGAAATATTTAGCCAGAATGAAAAATCAAAAACCCACATAATTTATTTTTAACCCAAATATTCCGTCATTGGGTTAATGGAATATTCGAAATTTTGCAAATGTGAAAACTCGAAAAATACAGATTCTTATTAATTCTTTTCTCAACCTGGGGTCAAAACGACCCCAGGCGACTTTAAATCACTTGCCCCCTTCGTTCTCCCATTTTTTTTCTCGTTTTATCGATTTTTTGACAATTTTTTTTTACTTTAATCAAAAATGCCCCAGGTTCACGTAATTCTGGATTAAAAAACGATAAGAATGAGCCCAAGTTCAACTTTTTTCGTTGAATTTTACCGGAGGTATGAATTTTTCAAAATCGGGGTCATTTTGACCCCTGAAATTTTCTTACCCGACAATTCTGTTTGCACCGAGTGGTGAACGCTGACTCCGTTGTTGAGGCTGTTTCAGCTGGGGAAGGGGTTTGTGTGGCTGGTGTTGGTGCTGTTGTGACAGGAGTTGGTGCAGTGACAGGAGGTCTTCGTCGGGGACTGTCAACTGCTCCCTCGAACGCGAAACCATCGACGACCGTGAAAGTTGGGTCGATCGCCTAAGAAAAAAAAAAAAGAAACGTGGCCCCGATTAAAGAAAAAAAGAGTTAAAAATACTCGTCCCGATCTTTTTACCAAAAATTCATTTTTTGTTTGGTTTCAAAACGATAACGAACACCAAAAAGCCTTCTTAGTATTTTTTTTCTTGGCATAAGGGCGTCTTATCCATTACCTGTCGTACTGGACGGTCGGCCGGATGAGCCTGAACCCCAATGTCTGTCACCATAGCGATCAACGCTGCAATCAATTTTTATAAAAATCATAAAAAATCATAAAAAAATTGAATTTTACGAGCTGGTGAAAAATCGCTTCGAAGTATTGCTCACCCAGGGCCGCAAGGCTCAATTTTGTTCCTTTCATTCTTATTAAATTGATGATTAATAAACAAAATGAAAAAAATAATGTTTTCAGAATGAAAATCGTTTTTTTTTTTCTGCCAGCACGATCGCGTAAAATAAAGCAAGAAATTCCTCAAAACGAGTCTCTCTCTACGATCGAAAACCACTCGAGCACTCTGCCAGGTTCAAGAATCCACTGACTCGAAGTCAGCATCAGCATTGGCTTTATAGTCTTGGCTGGTAAAGACGGACGGGAAAAATCATACCCGCGTCACAGACACTTAGCAAACGTGTGTAAATGGAGATTTGCATTGAGGATACTCACCGCTGATGAGTTATATTTTTACTGAACATATGCAGGACGTGTTCCTCGGATTTTACGCTCGCAGGGCTCAATCGAGTTGCAAAAATTTCAAGGTTGACGTGAAATTTAACGAAATCTCCGACGAATCCGGGGATTATTTTCTCCATCGAGTGAGCAGCCGTCTCGAAAAATTTATTTCTTAGTCTCCAGCGAAGTGAACGTCAATGGTAAGCACGTTTTCTATGGCCATGAAATCCGATTTCCTTATGTTTTCTATGTTTTTCTGTTTTTATGCTTTTTGACGGTTTCTTCAAATGTTTTTCCATGCTCTTTTATGTTTTTCCATGTTTTTTTAAATGTTTTCCCATGGATTTTTATGTTTTTGTATTTTTTAATGTTTTTCCATGTTTTTTAGGTTCTTTTCATGTCTTTTTTCAAATATTTTTTTATGTTATCCATATTTTTCTACATTTTTCCAAATTTGTCCATGTTTTTTTTATGTTTTTCCGATGTTTCTTACTGTTTTCCCATGTTACGAGAGTTTCGACATAATTTTTCTGTTGATTTTTTTTTTTACTCCACGAAGATCTAATCTCTACTTGAAGTTACACGTTCGCCTACATTTAAAAGAAGAAAAAGAAAAAAAAAAGCTTCAGAAGGTCAAAGACTATCGACTGACGAGTTCCGTATGGATTCGTAACTTTTGTCAGGTCCTCGTCGACTCAATCGTACTCTGATATTACAAAATCTCGATACGATGCTCCAAAAACGAGATCTGGTGCAAGCAAGATCGTGCATCGGTCAATACGAAATTGTAAAAATTTTTTGTACTGAGAAGAACAAATGATTGATGATTGATTTCAAGTTTCCGAACGATCAATAGTTTCGAATTTTTCTCAGCATCTTGGGACTTTAATATTTTGAAACTCCAGTCACGTACGTGTTCATCGAACTTACGTGGCCATTAAATAATCATGATGGAAAAAATTTGCTTCGCGACATCATTGCTGCTTGCCGTCAATATTGACGTCGATAAATATTTGAAAATTATCATCAGGAGATTCACGATCATTCGGGGCGACCATGACATAATTAATTCTTCAAAAAACTATGGAACAAAAAAAAATATATTTTTTCTAGTAACCCTGGAACGGTAAACTGGGGTCAAAACGACCCCGGGCAATTTTAAAGCCCTTACCCCTTCGTTCTCCTGTTTTTTATCGTTTTACAACTTTTTTGACTGATTTTTTCACTCCAAGCAAAATTGCCCCAGGCTCACGTGATTCTCCGTTGAAAAACGAAAAGAATGAGTCCAGGTTGAAACCTTTTCGTTGAATTTTACCGGCGATATGAATTTTTCAAAATTGGGGTCATTTTGACCCCAGGCTGACACGATACCGCACTGAAAAACGAAAAGAATGAGCCCAAGCTGGACCTTCCTCGTTGAATCTTACGGGAGATATGAATTTTTGAAAATTGGGGTCATTTTGACCCCTGGTTGAGGAAATAGGTGGATAAACATGACGTGACTGGTTGCTGTCGATTTAGGTAATAGCCTGGATGCTCGCCTGTGTCTCTGGGTCATGATCAGAGACCGTAACGTTTCCAGTTAATGAAATAAAGAAAAGTTGATCATTTGTGGGATTCCTTACGGGAATACGGAAAAAATGAAGAGGAATAAACGATTCGTACTGAAATGTACTGAAATCGCGTCGTATTGCGGTCAGTCGATGAATCACGTGAGGATCTAATTCGCTATCGAGAAACGCTCGTAATTTACGTTACATGGGAAAAGTCGTTCATCATCAAAAACCAGTTTTACCAGATGCTCAACAAAACGAAGAAAAAAAAGCTCAAATCGTTTTATCAATTGCCGCTCATTCCCTTCAGTCTGGTAATATCGTCCAATTAGTAATTCGAGTTTTTCGTCCATCTGTGAAATTCACAATTTCCTTGTCAGCATTTAACAAAACAAAACAAAAATGAATTTTCTGGAACGCTGGACCGTTTGGATCCGATAAGAATGTCTGAGCTTCATATTCTTACCGGATATTCATCAAAATCTTTACGATTTTGTTTTGGAAACTATGAAAGACATCGGCTGAATCCTCAACTGGCAATTCGTAGGTTCAACGCTTTGTAAATATGTATAGACGAGTGACGTAGTAAAATCAGTTCAGTCACATCGTCGAGTTGCGTTTTTAAATCTCAGGGCTGGCAATTCCCAGCAGTAATGGACCGAGTTATTTAAAAATTGGATCCATTGAAGATCACTGTGTTACGATTAAGGCGATAGTCGATAGCAGGAAGTTTATACGATTGAAGAAACCGGCCCGAACAGATAATATAAGCCGGATAGAGGGAAATTCGGAAAAAAAAAAGAATAAATAAATAAATAAATAAATAAGAAAATAAATGAATAAATAAATAACTGAATGAATAAATGAATAAATAAATAATTAAGTAAACAAATAAATATCTAAATCAAGGAATAAATGAATAAACAAATAAATAAAAATAAATTGACGTAATGAAAGAATGTTGCATTTGATTTTGTTAAAAAAAAGAGTTTGAAATATCGTTGAAAAAAGTTATCAAAATATTTCCATGAAATAACAAAAAAATCGTAATTCCCCCTTAAATTCGTTTTCTCGCAGGTAATAAAAAAAATCGATGAAAACAGCAAAAATTTGGTTTTTCCATAAACTCATGACAAAGTTCAAGAAAATTGGGTTCTAAGTGTACGAATTGCATTACGAGTAATTATTTCCAGTTTATGTAGAATAACTTCGAGAATACTGTTGGAATGGTGAATAGTGGGTAAATCCGAATGAAACGATGATTATACTCCCGAAGCGTCATAACAGGCTGGCCAATTAATGTCCAGCCTCATGCATGAAAAACTATTTTTATGATAAAAAATGAAATGCTTCGCTAGTGTCGTTACGAATAGAAATGTAGCACTGGTTACGCAACGCAAAATCTATAAACTCCATCGCATCAATGAATACGTCAGATCGTTAAGGAAAGAAAAAAAAATCAGTATGCCAAGATAAATCGCGTTAAAATAGTCGATTATAGTGGCGGAGGGGACAAGGAAAAACAAAAATAATGAACTGCCTTTATTGATATGTGTTTGATCACTTGTACGCAGACATATATTGGATCTATATAGTACATCGAATATGAGTCACTTCGATAACACACATTTACATATTATTTATTCTTTTTCTTATTTTTGTTGTTGTTGATGTTGTTGCTTCTTAGTTGTTCGTCTTTACGTACGTTTTTGTTCTACGACATTGAAGTTCGCGTCGTCGGAGTCTAACGAGAAATATTTTTATTCGCAATTTTTCATATTTTTGGAATCGCCTCAATATTTCTTTGACTATCAATTTTTATTCATTCGCAAAAATTTTACTTTTATTCTGCACAATATTCTTGACTCTGCTCTTAAAAAAAAAAAAAAAAATTAATTGATTAATTGTTAATTAATTAATTAATTAACCGAGCAATTAATAATTAGTTAATCAATCCATCGGGTAATAAATAATAAATTAATGAAGTCAATAGATTAATTATTAATTAATTAATT
>JAPYYS010001887.1:0-11398 GCA_030522525.1 Campopleginae sp. 14b
TTCATCTATTCCAGTTTCCTTTGTTCTCCGGTTAGCGACAGAGTTTCTAAACTCGAGCACGCGCGTTCCACCCCATTGGGTTTGAAATCAGAACTTTTGGATACAGGTACACGTCTTCGTACACAGACATACATGGACGTGCGATTGGATAAGATGCTCAACGACGCGTTGCAGAATTTTACAGAAAGACGAAAATTACGATATCGACCTCGACGGCGGAGGCGATATAAAATTTCGGTAATCGAAAACCTCACGGTTTCATCCCCGAAAATCGTTCAAAGCACTTCCGAATCTCATTTCCGAATTATCTGGACAAATCGAAACGGTTCAAAGAACGCCTTTCGCCCCTTTTCTACGTCAGGAATGTAATCCTCCTTTCTCCGAATGCCGACGACGCTCATGATAGTTTCGACAACTCTAAACTATCTCGAGTTATCAGCGAGTTTGATTTAACATTGAAACGTCCAACGGGTAAAAAAAAATACAAACAAACATAATTCTCAAATTTTCATCAGGATTTCATTTGCTTCAGTGCTATTGATTTGAAAGCCGATTAAACAAAGTCTCGAGCTTGACTTTTGGTCGGAAATGAACGGTAAAGTTCGAGGGCTGTCATGTAAAAGAAAATGAGAAAGAATTTATGGAGAACCATAAAATGTTTCCACTGTATGTTGAATTTTTGTTTTGTCCACGAATCGATTCCACGAAGCAAGAATTCGAGGACAAAAGGATTCATATAGCTACAAATTTGTAACGATCAGGACACACGCGTGCTGTTTGTATGTACAAAAATCTGAAAAGCCATAAATATAGAGTTTCTTTATGCGGGATGAATGAGGGGCGTAGCGATGCTGGACCCTCCGTGATTCCATTTCATTTGCATTTTCTTTTTCTTTCCACATGAGTTTCTTTGGGAATGGTGCAGGCTCCAGATAGATAGTCCGGGAGATAAAGTCACTAGCGGAGAGTTATATTATATTCGACTGTGGCTGATATCATAAGTCGTATCTTCGGTGCCATCGGTCATAGGGACACAAATACAGAAAATAAGAAAAAATACGTATAATATTTCGATGTAGAATCGACGGTGTGGTCAAGCTCTCTCGTAATCGTATCAATCTCTTCCATTCTCCGGCTTTCTCGAATCTCCGAGTATATCTCTGCGAGTAAATATATGGCCGAATATTCGTATATGGGGATGTACATAATATTCTGTATCTTTTGCAACGAGTCAATGGCCCATAACCGTTCGAAAGCTCGACAGCTATAGCATGAAAGATTTCTGTGGTGACCGCGAGCTACCGCGCGTGATGATATGGTTATGTACACGAAGAAACTGTAACTGCGCTTATATATTCATCTACAAGTCAGTGCACATACATTTGTTGTGTATTTGTGTGTGCAGGAGAGAGAGAGAGAGAGAGAGAGAGAGAGAAAGAGAGAGAGAGTACCACGCCCTCCCAGAGGACGTTTTAGACTATGCTCGTGGGTTTCTCCTGCTGGCTCGGAACGTGCTAGTCGACCGCTGGACCAGAATCGCCATCCTCGTCTTTCCTCTTCGTGTATCTCCATCGCTTGGCCTTCCTGCTCTTTCGGTGGCTCTCACTCGTTTTCTCATTGCCTCTCATCCTCATCAGAGATCGTGGTCTGGGTCTCGTACTATGTGTAATAGCGGGATTCTCGGTGCTGTGCCTTTGCGGCGCTGAGACCAACGGAGATACTTGGAGGGAGAGCGAGCAAGAAGCAAGACGGTGAGAGCTGCAGTAGGGAGCGAGAAAGATATCACCACAAAGTCCTAGGTGGCTGCGAGTCGAAGAGCAAGATGGTAGAACGTGACGCGACTCAACGGCCACCGCCGCCGCCACAGCATCCCAGTCATGAGGGAGAGACGTTAGTGGTACGAGCGTGACAGGATGACAGCCAGGGTGATTCATCACCGATGGTCAGCCGGGCCTCTCCCTCTCTCTCTCTCTCTCTCTCTCTCGCTCTTTCTCTCTCTTCGTTGCTCTCCGATGTCTATCCAGCAAACCGAGGCTGCAGATCATTGCATCTCGTATACATATATGCAGCCCACTTCTGTCACATTATACACACACATAGGCAAACGTTTTGTACACGTACTCTGCGCACGGAGCGGTCCTGATCATGGTCACGACGTGCGAGCGAGCAAGTGAGACGAAACGTGAGAATCAGAGTAGAAGTCAGGCCCAAACAAAACAGCGACACGTAACGAAAAAAACAATTCAGAAGAATGAATTTGAGCGAGAGGAAAAATACAAAAAAAAGTGAGAGAAATGAATGTGAGAGGGCGGAAACAGAGTCGTGCGTGTTGGGGATCGTTTGGCTGAGAAACTGAAGGGAATGAATCACGACACTTTACATGTGGACCGCGGCCCGACAATATATTCACACGCATCCTCAATGCATTATGAATTTTTACACATACATCGCAAACAGTGTGTTCATCCCAATGTTCCAGAGTTTACTGGGCCACTGGACCAGAGAGCGATCACTGCAGAATTCGGACCCGAAAAAAAATACGCGATCCCTGAAGAGGATGCTGCGATTTTACAGAGATCGTAATAATTCTCAGGAAAATATATCGGCAATATGAATCCGCGATTCTCTGCTCTGTCGCACAGTCTTGCCGCGATAAAAAGAACATTCCATGCGAGAGCCTTCTGGAGAAAATCGCAACGGTAACGCTCCATCTCCGAATTTTCATCTTCGTGCTTTCGGAGATCAATTCGAACGACGTTTTCCCGACGTTCACGATTCTTTCCACCTTTTCACCGTAAACCTGTATACAGTCTCTTTGCTCTTCTCCATACTTTATCTCTTTCCGATCTCGTGGATTCTTCGTCACTCACTTTACGCTCTTGCGTCTCTCTCCCTTTATTCACGTCTCTCCGAGGCGCATCTCGCATCTTGCCAGGTGCATCGCAGTACTTCGCTACCAAAAGTATCCAACGAATGAGGAACGAGTGGAGAGTGAGAAGGATGTGCACGCCAAGTGTTTGCTACATACTTAATACATACATATACATATGCAACGTTCTCGTCGTTCACATGGATCGTCTTTCTACTCTTTCATCTTGGCCACACTACGCTGAACATTTCCTGATGGGGGCTTCGACGTGTGGCAGCGCCCCCTCGCGACAGCGTCTATGAAACACTTTAGTACACTTTACTCACCGCTCTCTGTGCTCCTAGAGTCGCTGCTCTTTCTTTAACGCTTTTCATACTTGTTGTGTTTGTGTCTCAAATTCCAGGAAGCTTCTTTTCACTGTCTCTACACTGGGTCGTCGTGTGTACTGCAAACTCTGTGTACGATTTGAAAACCACTATCTAAACGTCATTCCAAACAAATATCAACGTAGGAGAACGGTCCTTTGAAACAATTTTGTCTCTTAATTAGCCTATAAGTTCTTCTGTCGGTTTTCTCTCCTCCTCGTCGCATGCCAAGATTGAGCTTACCGCTGCAGTCTCGTAACCATTCAAATCCGCGCTCTTTTCGAGTTCAAGGCAGAATCGTGAGATAAAACAGTGCAATCGCGTTGGTCCATGAAATTGTGAAGACCCATTTATATGATGGGGCGTCACGAACCGTCACAGAAAATTATTTCAACTAAACCAAATCTTCTCGACGCTTCGCAGGAGTTTCCTTTCTCGATGACGTGAAAAGCGTATGGAGTATTATTCACCAGGATTCTATGAACATACGTAAACATGTATTTGTCGGATGGATGTATCAGCATAAATTTCTATTGAGATGAATGCTAAGAGAATTATTTGCCATTGGTAGAAACAAACTCCGCGTTTTTCGCCGGTGCTACTTTGCAAGTATGTGTTTTTATAAGAATCGCGGTGCATCATCCAGAACGAATTATGTTTATGGAATCTGGCACGTAAATGTGGGAATTATTAGACTCTGAAATTTGGGAAATAAAGATTTTCATGGATATTTTGTATCCTGGGTCTCCACCATGAACGGATAACAAGGCCAGTTAAGATTAATATCATTTCGATGGATACGAATACCAAGTCATTTTGCCAAGTGTCCGAAAAATGTTCGATCTTCTGCCTAGCCGGAGTCGAATTCTGAGAGAAAGTGCGATTAGAAATATCAGACGCACGCTCAGCAGGAGAAAAACAATTTTAGCTCGAGTGCTTCTGAGAAAATGGGTCAAAGCTCAAGCTCACGATTTCGCACGTGGCTCGGTACATAGTTTTTCTCTTCTAAGTTGTATAAATGAACCGCTCCCGAGCGGGTGAATAGAATTACAATCGAACGTGAACAAATCCTTTAAAAATTCAATTTTTTCGCGACCAAGTCTCGAAAATTTGCAATGTATGAGACGCACAAGATCCTGGAAACTGTGGCTATTGATTTATTTCCGAGTTTTCTTCTATTCTCACTACTCGATACACTCAGCCTATTCGTTTTTGCATTAATTCCGCTCGCAGCTAACACCGAATGGAAATGCGTATTTATTCGGGTTTTGTCCGAAAATAATGACTCCTGGACTCTGATGTACGTTTGCAGTAATACGAACTATGAATAGGCTATAAATACAGCGGCTGCAAACAGGAGGACGCGTAAATAGAGGGTGTTTCAAAAATTGTGCGAATTCCGAGAAGATCAATGGACACCGAGGGATGACGATGCTTCACTTTTGTCTCTGAGGCATCCTGCGGAGAAGTGCTTCACAGACAACCTGCTAATTCTTTCGAATCCATGATCGTCAATGAGTTAATTTTGCCCATGGACCGCTCTTTACAGACTCAAACGCGTAAGGAATTTTTTCCGCTGCGAATTGAGTCTGAACTTTGAACAAACTTGTACATAAGGTTGAATGGTCGGTGTATGGGAAAAGTGAACGAGATGCAAGGCCTCGGATGATCATCCTGTGTGGCGGTGGTCGGGTTACCGTTGAGTGTGAGAGGAACCAAGAGAGTGAGAGAGTGAAAGAGAGAAAGAAATTCGATTGGAGAATGGACCAGCTGCGTTAGGTTCCACGAGAGCAATTAGACTTTCGGCTTTTGTCGAATATATATTTTTGTTATAACTGGGTGAAAGCTTCTATTTTTGCTCCAGCGACTATACAGTTTCCAATACAGCGTATAATCAGTGGCGCTGTTTTTTACCCGATTTCCCGCTCTTCCGTGAAATAGTTTTTGTGTGAGATTTGACAATTAAAACCACACGAACGCCTGGAAATAAAAGAGAAAAAAGATTAGCCCTATGCCCGTTTGCTAGTTGATCCCCTCCGGCTATTCCGAGAAAACCGAAATGGCGTAAACATATTATTTTTTATTGGAGCCCTCGCCATGATTTTTTATTCAATTTTATCGCGCAGTAAACTTAGGGAAATGAAATAAACCGGTTCGCCTGTTATACAGATCCACCGGTTTTTATTTTTCTTGTTTTAACCTCAACTTGTTGTGTTTGATGAAATGTACGAAGTGACAGCAACGCTGGATCGATCGACTAATTATTCGACGTTCAATCGACTTCAGGGAATGACAAGATAATGGTGAATTCTGTGAACGCGCTTTTGAAATTCTTTGCAAATATAAAAGGCGAGGAAACAAGTGCTATCGTTAAAATCTCAACGACCTCCTGTTACAGCATCAACCTAAATTCTCTGAGGAAAATGCATCCGGTGAAGAGATTTCAAATGCCTGATTCTGACCAAAAGTGCGCTATGGGTTGCGGCTGGGTACGCTATGTACAAGCGATTAAGCTTGGTATTCAACTAAAGTAGATAAACTCTTGCAGGTATATTCCGCTAAAGTAGATCCGTATATCGTGCCGAAGTAATCTTTGGGTGACCCTATCGCGGTGTATGGGATACTGCTCTCTAACATTTAAGCTGCTTGCACCGTTTCCTCCTTGCTATATAACCTATGATTTTATATCTCTCGTCCTTATATTCACCCAACGGATTTCACTTTTGTGTATCAGTATCTTAAGCTACTCAACCTTCCCCGGGATACGACAGAAGTTCGCAGTTGTAAACCGGACGAACGTAAGAACATCGACGTTACATTCCATGCGGAACATACCTTGATGAGCATGTTTCGGATCCCGGAGAGGTTGAGCAACGTACGTCGATGAAAAAGTGTCTGAATTCCTGAAATTCAGTTTGCAATCGGCAGAAGGAAAAGCTCTCATCGGGGGCCGGTGAAGCAGAAACGTGCAAGGCGTCACGGTCCTGGCCAGGTCCTGACAGACTGAACCTAATTTTGTGCCAAGGTCTGGTTATGATCTCTATTTGCGATAAAATTCTGATGAGAATGTGAATGAACACAAAATATTCAATCTCCAATTTTTTAGAAATAAATTCAATGGGCTGCCGATCGACCCCTCTCGTCATTGTCTATACGGACGCGCTTCATCCTAATGAAGGTTCACCGAATTCAATGGAGCATAAATAGGGCTATGAATGAATAGGATTTTTGCGATTGTATAGTACCGCATGAACATACTTTCGTTTCATATTTTCGACAGAAAGGCAGTTCTCGGGTCCACGCTATTCACAAATGTTTGCAAACAAACGAAAAACGTGTTTTCGTATCCGATTACGTTTTTGTTTCGATCGCCCATGGGATATTGCACATTAAATCCGCCACTCAGACTTCAGTCGTCCGTTCGACGTTCCCATTGAAAAGTTGTTTGAAAATTTCGTACAAACATATTCCATTTTGGTCCAGAAATTGTTGAAATTATGGTATTAGCTTCATTTCCATTTCAGCCCCGATTATTGTACCGAGAATTATTAGAGTGTGGAGATTTGCAAATTTCGAGAGATGATTCTTCAATGAAATAAAGTCTGCACGAGCGATAAGAAAGGTGAACGGAATGAATGAGTGGAGAAAACGAGAAGCCAATAACGGCCAATTGGATGCATCGGTCGGTGAAGTGAGGCCGCGATGGCGAAGGATTATAGTAAAAAAAAGTATGAAGAGAAAAAATGGGCGAGCGAAAGATTCACGTGCCTCTTGGCGACGGAGCCAACTCGTCAATGGCGGAGGCGGCGGCGGCTACCTTTAGAAACAGGTCAAAGGAAAAGAAAAAGAGATGAGGGGAGAGAGAAGAAATAAGAGTAAAGGTTTTCAGAGATAGAGCATATGCAAAGGGATGTTTTCGCGTGCGCGTTGCGGTGAAGTATAGTGAAGGTATTGAAGAAGAGATCGGATGGTAGAGTGGAACAGCATAAGGGGTATGGGGAACGGGAAATTCTGGTGTAGGCACAGGATGCAATATCGAAGCAATATTGCTTGAATATATAAGCAGACCGATGCAACGACGCCCCGAAACCGCGTCAGAGATACCGCAAACTGTTTCTATAACTCACCAAGTACAGGGATGGGAAAGAAGATAGCGAAGCAACGGGGCACACACATTCAAGCAGCATCGCACGTTATTCTTAAGGTGGTAGGAGGTTGGATCGTTCAGGACACACTCGCTAGAAAGAGGCAGAGAGACGCAGAGAAAGAGGAAGAGACTTTTTGAACATTCTTCCATTCAATACTAAAAGCTGAACCACACACAACACGTTGTGCATCCAACGTACTACCTCCCATACACGATTGCATACTCTCCTATTGCCTATCCTTTCTACATCCTCTTTTTCTTTCTCAATCGTTTTTCTCCTCTTGGTCCTATCACTCCGCTCTGCTTATAGATATATTTATTTTATGCTCTCCCTCTACCTTTTTCTCTCTTTCGATCTCAATCTCTCGTTTCCGTCTTTTATTCTTTCTTTTCCCTTTTCCTTGCTCTCTCACTCCCTCACTTTCTCGTTGTATAAGTCTCTCTTCTCTATCTCTATGGTTCCGCAATGTGGAATTGTGCGGTACACAAGCGTGCAGTATTCAGTCGAGAAAAGCCACGCTGCTTCGCTTGCCATTCTCATCGATTGCATAATATCGTCGTCTTTCCACCAGTAAATAGGATGTCGAGCCAACGCCCCGGCACCAAGTGCCAAATACGAATTTATCTGTCCGCTCACTCACTCCATCGCTATAAAGGCTATACAGTATTTTACATATTCTAGAGACGCGCGTTTCGTGCCTTAAGAAAACTTCGAGCAATCTCATTGCAACGCCATCTTGAAGGTTTTCGAGACTTCAGGCAAATCGACCAGATATGATAAATCAATCTCATTCATCTTTCTTTTTTCATGGTCATTCTGGTGCAAGAATTTGAGAATCAAGGCTCCGCCGATTAAATCCTACAACTTTGACTGCTACTCGTCAGATCCATGCCCAAGAACGACGGGATTTTATACATTTTTTCAAGAAATGGCATTTCGGAGTCTTTCCTAATTTCTTCGATAGTCGGTGCAAGAGAAGGAGAGGAATAGGGGGCCATGGGAAGTTAGAGAGAACTGGAAGCTGCAGAAATTTGATGATTATCGGTTTTTCGTGTTTTTTTCTTATCTTTCGAAATCCCGAACGCTGACGAGACGACAAGAGTTTCTTAACCTATATCTACGAGTCCCATCAGGCGTTAGCAGGATTGAAGGAGAAAAAATTGTATATGTAACTGTGTAGGATGAGTCGAGAGTTTGAATGCGGGCTCCACATCCATAGGCTTGTAAGTATATACGTTGAGATGTATTAACATGACAGTACGGAGCAGAGAACTCTACAGCTTCGAAACGTTTTTTTCCCCGTTCCCTTCCCGCATAGAAGTGAGCGAATCACGTAGGGGGAAAAGAACGTCGCTTTGAAGGAGGATGACGAATTAGGGCCTCGTTACGCATTAAATCGAGCGTTCGTGGCCCTATGCTGATGGTTGCGGACGTTACGAAGTTTCTGTCGACGTTAAAGGAGAAGAAAGACCGCCGACATAGACGGAAATAGAACAGACAAAAAAAAACACGTTTTCAGTGTCAGGCTTGAATTTTTCCTCTCGTCGAATCAACTGTATCCCGAGGCTAGAATCGGATTAATGACCGACTAGTACATTTCACTTTCTATGCCGACATTGACTCGATGTGATGAAACTCATGACGTGGAAAATAGATCTCCTTTATGAAGAACGACCGAAGGCTCTGATGAAAAAAAGAACATAAAAATAATAACGCCTTCTGATTAATCCAGGAAGTGAGACCATTTTCGATAACGAATCTAACAAACGTAGACAGGTGGATATACTTACGAATCAATGTATAGATATATTTAGCTGGTGTGTAAACCAAAAGACAGGAAGAAGAGTGATCCCAGGGAAGCCCCAACGTCCCCAGGAAACTTAGCTTTTCTTTCGTCGCAACCACCAAACTTTTCAAGACTTCACCCCAGTCCTACAACCAGGAAATTCCTTGTCTCAAGTTTTTCCGGGGTTCGAGGAAAAGAAGCAAAAAACGTGGTTAGTACACACCGAGAATCAGGAGAGTTTTTTTTCTGCTTCAATATACGGCTCCCACTTCGATTAGAAGCAACGGGAACTTGATTGGATCGCACAGTTGATCCATGTTTGGAGTTTTTATGATGATTGGACGATCAACCTACTTTTCAAATGATCGGACATTGCTTTTTTCATGAATCCATAGCGAGAAATTCGACGATGCCAAAAAACAGTAATGCAAAAATTAATTTAGCCGGGATAATGTTGAGCAGGTGACAGGCATTTCGCGAAAGTCACTTTCTTCGTTGAAACAATTCATTGAGGTTAATGGAATTTTCTTTAGTTAAGCAACACTTGATTGAAATTCTCGTGACGAAGCTCTGCATCAATTCAATTTATGTCTTAGGACTCCGCGAGCCACTCAATTAACTGGAACCAACACACTTACACACATGAAGGAAGACACAACAAACGGACGTTGGAACATCTCCCGGAAACAGAATTTAATGGCGTTTCTGTCGTTGCCCGCAAATACATCTGTCTCTCATCCGCTCAGTCACACTCAACAGTAACGTAAACAGTGCTGGACTCGATGCTATTCATGAAAATCAACACCACCGTCGTATCTTACGACCTATTATTTACACTTTATAGATTAAGGGACCCTCCTGGCCTCACAAACGGACTAATCTTTAAACTTCCATAAATATTCAGTGCTGAGAACTTCGACGTCCTTCTTTACACCCTTTGGGACAATCGTTCTGCTAATAAACTTACTTATAAATCCAATTCTATCAAAGTCAATATTTGCACGTGAGTTTTGGTATGTACAAATATTTATAAATTTGCATCTTGCAAAATTCATCATTGAGTTTAATAACGTGAATCTCGTTTGCCAACAAATCTCCTCAATAGATTAATATTGATTCAAATTAGTCAAATGGTTTCATCTCGATCTCGCATGATTAGAGATTTTCATTCATTCGAGGAATTGTATTTCGCATTATTCTGTGAATCGTGTAAAATCGAATTTTGGATTTTATCTCTTTTGATTATGAATAACCCTTCGACAATATTTTAACAATTCAAGCCGAACAATAAGTTGTTTTTTTAATAATTATACGCGATCGTGATTGATTTTTAATGGAACATTCCGTTCGATCAATAATTCTTCAAATAAATATGAAAATATCATGTCTACGAGAGACGAGAACATTTTGATCAAGCATGGCCGTTGACATATTCGACGTTGGATATTGAAGAACTATTAGAGTCGAGTCGAAGGGTCGTTGGTTCGTGTTTACTTATAACGAGGATCAAAATTCGTTTAAGCACAGCTGTTGCAATCATTTCTCGTCCTCCCTTTCCCTTTTTCACTCGTTCTGCGTCAACGAGTCTCCAGGATGTACGTACATCACGTAACGTAACGTTTGCAACGCGTGGTGCTTAAATCACGCGTCAAACCGTGGTTCACACACAGCAGACTCCACCCTTGAGAGTTCCGCTGCTGCTGTTGAATCTCGTCTGCCGAGAGATCGTCATCAACCCCCGTGCTCGTTTCAGTATATCGTTTTACAGCCCCATACGAAACTCTGCGTCAATCACAGCAGGCGAGATACTTTTTTTCCTCCCACCAACGGAATTCGAGCCCATAGTTATGAAAAATTGAAAATCAAACAAAATGATTGATCGTTAATGGAATTTCATTATTTTTAAATTCAATCTGTTGGTCCGCCGCAATTTCTACTTTTTTCCAGCAGGAATATTAACGATACAAAAAAAAATCGGTAACAACGATTCCTCGACCGAAAACTCTGTACGCATGAATATTTCGGCCTCATTGATGCAGTCTCAGTAGAATCTCCTCCGATGAAAATTATATCTTGAAAGGCACGGCGGCCTTAATGACTTATCTGCGAGAGCACTTGCACAATTATATTTGCGGGAAACTTGAGAAACTTCAATTTCTCTCTTTATCTTCATGCATATATGTATATATATATATATATATATATATATATATATATATATATATATCGC
>JAPYYS010001888.1:0-11391 GCA_030522525.1 Campopleginae sp. 14b
TACGTATAGATATACGACAGCGCGTTGATCGATGCGACGTTGCCGCGATTGAAGCTTTGCCCACTAGAAAAGTGAGAAAGACTTCGTTTATCCACACTATTTTGTAAATTGCACACAATCGGTACGGTGAAATTGGTTCAAATTTTGCGGGAGTCATTGCGACAGTCAGTTTAAGTGATTCTGGTAGTTTGATCAAAAAATCGCTTCCACAACCGTAGTTTTTCGAAGCTTTTTTGCGGTTTCTTACCTTTCCCCATAAGATCTAATGTCAGAAACATAGTCAATTGTCTCATAAACAGTATGGTCAAACCCGTGGAAACTTTTCTAGCAAACAGTTCAGTCAATGTCGAACGTGTCCACCAATTTTCATCAAAATCCCTCTTTTTTTATATATCGTACCGTTCTACCCTAATATCGATATCACCAACTCGATACGAAACACCTGCCCCCTTATCTAAAAGGTGTTACCCGAGGTGACAACTGTATTAAATTTTGGGAAATAACGTTTGTTCGGGATCGAGCGTAATTTTACATCGGTAACGCGAGCATTTGGGTCAGGGTTCGCGCTTTGCCGCTAATATCGCCACGGGATAGACACTACACGGGATCGATAGGCAACGCGAGGCCTTTTATGCTAATAATTGCGGTCTGCCACGGGTGTCGCTATAATCCGGGCAATTCTTCACTTTTGGGGATAACGGTCATGCGCGTAACCGATATTCATCGATCGCCATGATTGACACCTCGGTCTTGGATCACCGGAGGGAGCGCACATACACGGGTCCTTATCGTTCTATACGGCGCTTCGCACTATCGGGTCAAGTCGAGCCTTACAACCTCGAATTGAGCGGGTTTCGGGAAATAATGCGTGATTATCCATTTCCGGGATGCGCTCTCACCAGGCACGGGAATATTTCCTCTCATTTCCTCGGGATCGCCAAGATAATTTGGGATTACGGGAAACGCGGGTCAAACGCACCGGACTCAAGCACACGGTTCTCGTTGACCACGAGGTCGATGAAACGCACGGGTCTAGAGGGCTAGTCATACATTTGGGTGACTCGAGACTTACAATCTCAAGTCTCGGGATTACTTTACACGGAACGGGTTAATTACAGTTAATTACATTTGTCCCAGTCTCGCTCGTTAAAATAATGTTTGAGGTATTCTATGAAAGTGTGGTGTGGGCGCTCTAGTGATCCTAGAGACTGAGGATGGATGGCTGTTAAACGGATTTGTTGAATTTTCAAATTTTGACAGAAGTGTTTCATTACTTGGCTCATGAAATTGCTACTTTGGTCAGTGTAAATTAGGGCAGCCGAACCTAGATATGAAATTTTCAGCTAGTGCGTGAGCCAAGGTTACGGCAGCGATCGAGGGTAATGGAATAGCACCAGCGTATTTCGTTAAGTCATCTTGACGAGTGAGGAGATAACGGTTTCCTCCTTTTGTTGTCGGAAGGGGGCCGACAATGTCCATTTGACCTCGTGAAATGCGTTTTTGGGGGCGTCTGTGATTCTAAGTAGCTGTTCAGTTTTTATTCTGACAAGCTTGCATTTTTTACAACTACTGCAACCACGAACGAAGTCTGCTATGTCGCGTCTTATTCCGTCCCAATAAAAATCCTCTCGAATGCGATTGAATAACTTGGAGGTAACTTGGTGTCCTCCCACAATCGACTCGTGATATTCTTTGAGAATCTGCGATTGTTCTGGTTTTGAAGGAAATCGCAGTTCGTTCAAGCAAATAGTTATCGTGTATCCTTGATTGGAGAAAATGGATTTGAGAAGATGTTCAGTGTCCTTCCATGGAATTTTACTTAAGTTATTTCCGACTTTTGCGATACTACAAGTTACGACACCGAGACCATCCATAGGGTTTTTCAACCTTTTGATGCAGAGTTCGACATTTTCTATTTTGGATTGATCATGAAACTTTTCCTCAACTACTAAGAGAGAAGTGAAAAGTTTACTGTTTGCGAATGTAATAGCTTCGCCGACAGTACTGTCCGTTTCTAATAATTTATTGAATGGTATTGTTACGTCCCGAGAAATGGAATCGTTGGGTTCACGGAGACCGGGGTTTTGACCGCGATGTTTGAAATTAAATTGATCCACGGCTTGAGTCATTTGATATTGTCTCCGCGCATTCCCGAATTTGAAATATTATATCGTAACGTTTGTCCTTTACGGTAGAAGGTTTGAGAGGTTCGTTAACCAAATAGGAGTCGAATAGACGCCCCTTGAAATGAAAGATTAACACTTTTGGTTTTAGTATACACAAAATAATAGATTGATTTTTTTATAACGATGAAATTTGATTGGTTGCTTTACAATTGATGATTACACTTGCATGTTGGTTTGAGATAATTTGAGTTAGCTGTTCTTTAATATCGATGTAGTGTGTTCGAGATTTCGAGGAATCGATTTAAGATTTAGTATCGCGTACAATATTATTTGTCGCGCAGTTAGGAAAGTTTCCGATTTAGGGTTGATGTTGACGACTCAGACTCTCGATGCTCACTCAATAAAATGAATTGATAATTCGTCTGTTTCGAGTTCAGAGTTCTTTTGTAAAGTTCAGATGATTTTGTGAGGATAGGATGCTGTAGTGGGATCGAATTTGTTATAATTTAATATTGTGATTGGTGGAAGGATTGTTAGTTAAGCGTCAGTATTTCGTGATTGGATGGAATTAATAGGGGAGACTTTTCTGGAAAGATGATTGGAAGGGAAGCGTTTTGGCATTTAGACGTTGGGAAAAAAGATGAGGTTCTGATTGAAGGAATGGTCAAAGCGTGTTGTTTATAAAGAGTTTATTTTGTTGACTTCGACCGGTGACGCGCAATCCGTGAGAATCGTTTTGACCGTTAAGTTTGAATCAAAGCGTGCCTTTGATTCGGGTTTTCTGAGGTGTTTATTGATTATTTAAAATTAGAGTTATTTATGTTGACTTGAAGAGTGTTGCTGAGATTTTCTGGGAAAGGAATCGTGGGATTTTCTTGGTGACGGTTAGTGAAACCTTTTCAAGTGGTTCCCAATGTCTCGGTGAGACGGTTAGATTTGTACGCTGCTCGGGCGACACACGTTCTTGGTCACTTGAGAATACGAGGAAGTAAATGCTATATATATATGAGGACCATTTACAATAGGTCTCTACAATATGAGTTTCCCATATTTAGCTATGTTATATACTAATATTAAAGAATGTTGAGGAATATATAATATTACTTGGAATTTATATATTCCGTTATCCTGTCAATATTAGTTATAAATATTGATTGTCGACAAAAGATGATGTTGAATATATTTACCTACAGAAGGTAAAAGGTTTGGAAGTTCGTAAAAATGGAAAAATTTTATGGGGGCCTAGCGTGAAGGCTAGGACGTAACAGTATCTTCGGTTGAGCAAGCAACTCCTTTCCCGTTTGTGACGATAATTCGTAATCGGCGGAAATAAAATGAACGATGTGATCTTTTCTTATTGTCAGGAAATCTTTGGAATAGGTGAAACATGAAAAGGGAATCACGAGAATGCGAGAGTCTCCATTGCAGCTACAATCTACTTTATCAAGGTCACTATGAACAGTCATATCCCCTTTATTAATCGCCGTTTCCAGGTTTCCGTTGGCCCGGGGGGTGCCCGAAACACAATCGCAGATGGAGGATAAGCACTCGCATCCGGAACCTCTACCTTCATCCGTCGGTTTGGGAGGTGCCAGCAACATAACCTCTGATGGAGGATAAACACTAACGTTGTCCCGGATAACCAGTGACAAACGATCAGAAACCACGTTGAGTCCTTGCCCTGGGGAGGAATACTGCGACTCCCATCAGTATACCTGGGATATGACCTGTCCAAAGTTGTCCCTACACTCCCCTGAAGCGACAGTGCGCGCCTACGTGTCAGTGTTACACAGTCGCCGTTCAGCCAACATGGAAGTGCCCCTCTGCATTGAGTTTAACCTCGTGACACAGATGGCGTCTCGTCTTCGTTTGTGGTCTCGTATGCGTCATCGTCACTGTCCGAGTTTGAATCGACTATCTCTATTTCATTGTTTATTTCCATTTCATCATGAAAACAGTCACCGACCTTTTCTATTTTCTTCGTTGTTTCCACGCGCGTCAGGAAACACGCTCCCACGAAGCATTCGATATTTTCGTTATTCACTTGCAACCCAAGGTTCTTACTCACTTCGAGTCCGACAACCGGTGTTTTGTCTGCGCAGACGAACACTTGTTCCAGTCCTCTCACGTTAGATCCCTCTTCCCCATTTATATCGGTCTATTGGGATTTCATAGGAATAGGATTACGTGATAACGCGTCAGCGTTTGAGTTGACTCTACCGGGCTTATACATGATCTCGTCATCGTACTCGTTTAATTGAATTCTCCATCGCATTAGTTTTGAAGTGGGGTCTTTCGTATTGTGAAACCATACGAGGGGACGGTGATCGGTAACCAGCGTAAGTTTCCAGCCATAAAGATATGGGCGAAAGGGAGGCAGTGGCACGGTGGTAACGTGCCCGGCTCACACCCAGGGGGCCCGGGTTCGATTCCCGCCGACACCAATGGAATTTTTCTAAGTGTTTTCTAAAAAACTGTACTCCCTGTAGTTCGGAATCCACGTTAAAATGTAGGTCCACCGAGTAAAGTATAGAAGTAAAAAATGTATGGAACAATAATACAAGTATAGAAAAATAAAATGATGCAGAGGGTGTACATGTAAAACTTCATTACTACTAGGTATGGTCGAAAGTGCTTTACCGCGAATACGATGGAGAGAAGCTCCTTCTGTGTAGTAGAATAATTCATTTCGGCAGTCTGGAGAAAAAAGAATTCACGAAAAAAGATGTCGAGGGAAGTATCTCGCATTTTTCGGGTGACGATAAGTTTCAAGTCGAAAAGTGGATAGACGAATATGAGGACATGTCAAGGTTGTTGCGATGGGACGATGTGCTAAAAGTGATATACGCGAAACGATTGTTAAAAGGTTCCGCGAAACAATATATCGCTCTACAAAAAGGACTGGCAACGTGGAAGTCAATGAAGAAAAGTCTCTTCAAAGAATTTGAAACGAAAGTGAACAGCGGCATGGTGCATTCACAGTTGTCGAAAAGAAAGAGGCAGACGAACGAGACTCCGAGACATTATGTTTACGCCATGAGTACAATCGCGAGTCATAGTGATGTTGAAGAAGAAGCCGTGATGCAATACATCATCGACGGCATACAAGACGATGAGGCGGCGAAGTCGATTTTGTACAGTGCGTGCACTATTGGCGAGCTCAGAAAAAATCTCGAGCGTTACGACCGCATGAAGGAAAAGACCGATGGGAAGACGCAGAACAGCAAGGCGAAAGTAGTGACGAAATAAAGTGAAGGTGACAAACCGAAAAGTGAGAAAGGGAACAGATGCTTCGGGTGCGGTTCGAACGAGCATCTCGCGCGTAATTGTCCGAAAAAGGACGAAGGACCAAAATGTTTCAAGTGCAATAAGTTCGGGCATATCACGGCGAAGTGCGATGGACGCGAAAAATCAACGGACGATAACGCGAAGTCGGTAAATGTGGTGACTCGCTCGTCAACGGACGATGAGATCACAGTTGTGTTGAACAATGCGAAAATCCCGGCGATGATGGACACCGGTACGGACTATACTTTGTTACGACATAGTGAATATCGGAAAATAGGCGGCCCGCCACTACGCGAGACCTCGAATACGTTCGAAGGATTCGGAAGTGCGCGAGTGAAGTCGGACGGAGCTTTTCGCGCTACGGTGACAATTCACGGAGAAGACTACGACGGCGATATCCATGTTGTTCCCGACAAGACCATAAGTCACATCATGCTGGTGGGAAAAAAATTCACGAGACAAATGGAAGTGGTGATACGAGGAGGGCTAATCACAATAAAAAAGTTGCCAACGAACAAAAGTCGAAATGACGGACTCGAGCGAAAGGAAGTGGAAGCAGACATCAAAGAAGAAGAGACGGACGACGTATTTCGCGAGCTGAGGTTCGTAAACCTTGATGAGACTGAGTCGGTCGATGTTGACGATCGATATCGTAAAGAAATCGAAAGGATCATCGAAGGTCACGTGCCGAAAAAGGAAGTCATAACGGACGTCGAGACAAAAATCGTACTCCAAGATGACACGCCGGTTTGTTTGAGACCTCGACGACTCGCTGTGAAAGAGAAAAATATCCTCGACAAACAATACGACGAATGGATGAAAGAAGAAGTTATACAGCCGAGTAAGAGCAAATATTCGAGTCCAGTCGTCATAGTACCAAAGAAGAACAACGAATATCGAGTGTGCGTCGATTATCGGTAATTGAACAAGAAGATCGCGCGAGATTGATTCCCGATGTCACTTATTGACGATCGGATCGATGCTCTCGCAGGCGCAAGGGTGTTCTCGGTTCTCGATCTGAAGAATGGATTCTTTCATGTTCCCGTCGCACCTGAAAGTCGAAAGTATACATCGTTCCTTACACCAGACGGACAATAGGAATTCGTAAAAACACCATTTGGATTATGTAACAGTCCAACGTCTTTCTTACGATTCATCGACGAAGTATTTCGGGATTTAATCCGGCGAAATATTGCGTTCACATACGTGGACGATCTAATTGTGCCGGGCAAAGACGAAGACGAAGCCCTGGCTAACCTGAAAGAGACACTGAAAGTCGCTGCCGAAAGGGGATTATCCATCAATTGGAAGAAGTGCGCGTTCCTGAAGCGTCGCGTAGAGTATCTTGGGCATATCATCGAGGGTGGAACCGTCGGTCCGTCACCGTCCAAAGTCAAAGCAGTCACGAGTTCCCCGAAGCCTACGTCGAAGAAAGCGGTACAGAGTTTCTCGGTCTGACCGGTTACTTCCGGAAGTTTGTCCGTGATTACTCGAAGATCGCCAAACCATTGTCGGAGCTTTTGAAAACCAATCAAAGATTCCGTTTTGAGGCCGAAGAAGAAGAAGCGTTCGAGCGATTGAAACAGCTGTTGGTGAGTGAGCCGACACTGCGAATTTATCGACCAGACGCAACGACGGAGCTTCACACTGACGCAAGCAAGGACGGCTATGGGGCAGCACTGCTTCAAAAAGGTGAAGAAGATGACCATTTCCACGCCGTGTACTTCACAAGTCGCAAAACGTCGAACGCAGAGAAAAAACGACATTCGTATGAGCTCGAAGTCTTGGCGGTAATACACGCAGTCAAGAAATTCCGAGTGTATTTGCTTGGAATAAAATTCAAGTTAGTCACGGATTGTTCGGCGCTGCAAAAAACGTTGAGCAAGATTGACATCTCACCAAAAGTCGCACGGTGGGCCCTTATGTTGGAAGAATTCGAGTATGAGGTGGGACATCGCGCAGGAACTCGTCTCAAGCACGTCGATGCGTTAAGTCGGTATCCCGCAATGACCATCGAAGACAAGATCACGCCTGTGATAAAAAAGGAGCAAGACAGCGAGGAAAGATTGCACGTAATCAAGAAGGTTCTCGAGACGGAGCCGTACGAGGACTATTCGTGCGAGAATGGGATTCTAATGAAAAGAGTGGGAGACAAAAGTGTCGTGGTACTCCCGACGAGTATGCACCAGGATATCATTCGAAAAACGCACGAAAACGGGCATTTTGCAGCCAAAAAGATGCTCGAAAGTATCAAATCGAAGTATTATATTCCGAATTTGAGGGAAAAGCTCGAAAAATACGTCAGCTGTTGTTTACGGTGAATTCTGGCTGAAGGGAAACGAGGAAAGAAGGAGGGAGAGCTCCACACGATACCAAAAGGTGACATCCCACTCTCGATGTACCATATTGATCATCTTGGACCGATCACAGCGACATCGAAGATGTACAAATATCTCTTCGTGGTAATCGATGGGTTCTCTAAGTTCGTTTGGATCTATCCGACGAAGACGACAAGAACGAGCGAGGTCTTAGACCGGTTAAAGACTCAGCAGAAGGTGTTTGGAAACCCTAAACGGATCGTAAGCGACCGGGGGGCAGCCTTTACGTCACCGGAGTTCAAGGATTATTGCATCGGCGAGAATATCGAGCACGTTCTCATAACAACGGGCGTCCCTGGAGGGAATGGACAAGTCGAAAGAATAAATCGAATAATTATTCCGATTTTGACGAAGCTGTCGTACGAGAATCCGAATCGATGGTATCGACACGTTGACAAAGTCCAGTGCGCGATCAACGGCACATTCCAGCGAAGCGTGGGCTTAAGCCCATTCGAAGTGCTCTTTGGGGTAAAAATGAGACAGAAAGATGACGTCGAAATACTCGATCTGATTGAAAAGGAAGCGGTATCACAATTTGACCAAGAACGAGAGGCATTACGAGTTCTTGCCAAAGCAAACATTGCCAAAATCCAAGAAGAAAACCGAAGGACTCATAATCGAGGTTGCAAGCCGGTAACGAAGTATCGCGTAGGCGACCTGATCGCGATAGAGTGGACGCAATTCGGTCCGGGGTCCAAATTGCGAGAAAAATATTTGGGGCCATACAAAGTTACACGAGCCAAAGGACACGATCGATACGAGGTAATTCGTCAGACCGATGGCGAAGGTCCTCGGATAACAACATCGTCAACAGACCAAATGAAACCGTTGGAGGTTTACCCTCCGGAGGCCGGAGAATTGCAGGAAAGGCCGAATGTGGGACGGGGCCCGGGGCTCAGTAAGGACGCGGTTGGGCAGTCGTCAGAGAGTGGGGACGAGCGTGCAGATTAAAGACAGTTAATAAAGAACCACGGTGGAACGGAGACACGCGGTACATTCTTTCCTTGAATTTTCGTATTCGAATAAAGTTTATTATTTTCATTTTCATACATTAAACCTGTATCGCGTATCATTGACTCTCCTGACAATACTCAAACCCTACATATAAAGAGCGTGCAAAGGAAAGGAGACACCACGTGCCAATGCATCCAGGCGGAAGGGGCGATGGTCGCGGCCGCACCAAGCAAACTATGATGTAATTAATAAATAATTTATTCACCTGAATTATCGAATGAAAGGAATAAAATCAAAAATCAAATTGGAAATGAAAAGAATCTCACATTCATAATTGAACGTAATTCGAGGAATATTTTAAATTTATAGACGAAGCCATCATGGCGGATTTGAGCTGAAATTTCGACAAATCAGATATAAACTCCATAAATGAGATTATTTTCGGGTCCCAAATAAATGAATGGAGAAGTATTTCAGGGAGGAAGAAAAGAAAAAATGTACCAATCGAAATGGGACTTTCCAGCCCACAATAGACACCAGAAAATTTCCTCAACGATCGTTCGGAGGCAGAACCGGAGCGCAAGAGGAAAGGGAGTATCTCCGGAACTTCGAGGAGAGAAAAAACGGGTACACGGCAAAGGCTGCTGAACCCTTTACTGTTTTAATATCTCAAATAACAAAAAATCTCGAAAGTCACGTCCCTGGAGACATGGTTGATGATTCAATGCATTACAAAGAGGCAAATATCAGGGAAACTCGTGAAAAAAAAAGGGATCGGTTCCATTTACTCAATGATCATCGGGAAAAAGCTCAAAAGTTTTAGCGGAGCAATCACCGAGATAAAAAGAAAAGGGCGAAATCTGGTAGAGATTAAATTACAGACATAACAAGATGCAAATAAATTGGTAGATTCTCAAGAAATACTCTTACCCGCGTCATGGAAGGCATATATGCCAGAAAGTAAAATCTCGAGGCTAGGCTAGGAGTAGTTAGAGACATAGACCCTTCTCTATCCGAAAAGGATATTCAGAAAGGGATCAAGTGGATATGTCAGCCGATACGGATTTTAAGAATGGAAAGAATTATGAGAGCGTCCAGAGACAAAAACAATATTCTAACTCTGTCCCCAACAAACTCAATAAAAATTAGCTTTGAGGGAAGTGTGCTTCCAGAGAAAATAATAATATACAAAACGAGGGTAGCAATCCCCCTCTGAACAACAGGTTAGGAGATGCACAAATTGCCAACGATTCGGTCACCTAGCAAAACAACGCAGAGGAGCCCAAAGATGCTCATTCTGCGGAGGCAATCATCACTAATCAGAGTGTAAAGGCCTAGAACCAACTTGTGCAAACTGCGGTGAATCCCATACAACTAGCGATCCCAGGTGTGTATCATATATAAAATTGAACATAACCAACAAACTAAAAGCTCTTCTAAACATAGATAGAGAAGAATATTATCAAGACAAACAGACTGGACAGCTGATACCGACTAGAATCCTGGCTTCAGGGACAAACAGAAACAATTCTCCCCTCCCCCAAAGGAAACGGATGGTTTCTGCCTTCTCAACAATCAAAAAACAAAATCAATCACTTTCCCACGATAGAAGAATCTGGAAGATACAAAGACAAAACTGAAAGAAATCCCAAAACACAACAACGGAACGTTTATTCAACTCGTAGAACAAGCCCAAAACAAGACAGCTTTTCATCCGAACGAAAGACCTATGAGGACTTTATTGTTAATATGATTCACACTTTTCAAGGAGAAGAAGAAAAAGAAACTTCAGTCCGCGCGAATTTGAAAAATCCAAGCGGAATTCCATCTGCATTCTGAGGACTCCCGAGGAAATTTCTCCGAGCGTCACCACATCAATGTCTATTTCTCAATCCGAAGGAAAACAGGATAACTGCTTATATGGTACTAACCCCACCTGCACGTCAAGTCCCAAAATCTGTCGACTTGACCGCTATGATTCCCAAAAAATAAAACTATAAACATCCAGTCACAATTGGATCAAAGTAATGAACCCAAAATAAATAAAATAAATAAGTTATAATTTGTGTTCATCCTTCTATATCCTCTGTAGATCATGTAGATTCAGAAACCCAGAATCAGTAGAATATAAGTGACCAACTCACTGATTATCTCTATCGAGCATAACTGCATAACAATCGCACAATGAAATTGCAGAGGCCTAAGAGGAAAAACGCACGAAATTCCCGAACTAACAAAGGACAAGGATATCCTTACATTGTCAGAGACCTGGCTCCATCCCAATATTCCTTTCAAGATCCCCGGATTCCAACTGGATAGAAAAGATAGACCGACTGGAATAATTGGTGGGGGAGTTGCCATAGGCCACAGAAACAATTTAAAATTTGACGTAATCCCATTAGACTAATTTAATTGGGCAGGAAACAGACTAGAAACAATAGCGATCAAACTCGAACTGAAAGACAATGATAATATCATAATAACGAGTAACTATAACTCTCAAAAAAATTGTTACATAATCATCACATTCACAAAATGTCGTTCCGAAAAATCTCTCCTCGCAGAAAACTCTCATAAACTTATAGAAAGTTATAGAAAGATGATTATCAGAACGAACCACAAAAAAGACTGAAAGAACGAAATTC
>JAPYYS010001889.1:0-23505 GCA_030522525.1 Campopleginae sp. 14b
CCCGCCTCTCCCCTATAACGGATGAAAAATGCACGATGAGGATCGGTCGCGATGAGGGGATGAGGATTGAAAATATCTCGAGTGCGCGGCGGCGGTGGGGCTGGGGGAAAAAAAAAAACGAAAAAGATGGAAAAAAAATTTTTAAAGTTGAGGGGGGGCCCCGTGGCTTGGTCGTTGCCAGGGTACTCGACGTCAAGTCGAGAGGAGATTAAAAGAAAGACTACCAGTTAGAAGCGATGACTCGGTCACTTTTTTCCCTCAACTTTTTTCAAGAGCAGAAATTATCCTGTCGCCGCATGCATCATTTTGTTTTTTCTCCGCACTCTCTGCACTCGCTGCTCATCCTCGTCCTCTCTCTCTCTCTCTCATTATCGTGGGTGGCCCGCGATTATATTTTTCCCTCCATTTCTCGCGAGCTAGCCTCGCGGGTAAAAAAAAAAAAAAAAAACGAGACTAAAAGAGGATGATTCGTTGGATGAGGAGAGTGTCATCGTGTATGGAAAAATTGATGAAGGCTGCTGGCTCTTATATTTTTGGAGATCCGCGCGGGCGGATCGTCGCGGACAAGCCATGCAGCGGCGTCGGTGGCCGATCCTATATACATATATATATAGCTATCTATAGGTACAGATCTCGGTATCGCGGACCATCGCGGTAATCACGGCGGAATATCGTGTAATTCGATTGCCGAAGCCCCCGCGATTCAACGTTTTCGCTTACAAAGAGCGTGCGAGGGGTCAGGCCGCCGCAGGAAAATTAGGGATTATTCGAGCTTAATTGGAAAAGCTTTGGGATTAACGGTTTTGCAAAGATCGGCGGAAAGACTTGTTCCTTTTAGCCCGGCTCAAACGAATTTTATCCGGTCGTCTCGCGCGCCCGAATTATCATCATCCGCAAACCGCATATCATTATTTATTCTTCGCTCTTTGCACGAGAATTCGAGCCGTTCAGATATTTGCCGATAATGAAGAAATTTAAATAAGCGAAAGGATTAAAAGTTGAGGAGGAGAAAAAGGTGTCGCTCCGTGGCGCTATGGACCCCCCCCCGCCTAGCTGCTGGGAAAATAAGCGTCGGGCGCGGGCGCGGCGGGGTTAAAAACGACCCGAGAAGAGCCATAGTAATCTGGATAAAGGCTCTATATGAGCGATTCATTTTTCATTTGGAAAAGGCATTAAGGAGATTGCAACAAAATCAGATTTGGGTATTGAAAGAAGCGCGCCGTCGGTGCTGCGGGGGCTTACGACGAAAGAGGAATGATTATATATAAGGCGATGAGTCGAATATAAGAGCAGCTAGAGTCTTTGCAAGATGCGCGGGGCCGCGAGGGAAGCGATTAATATTTATATCATTCGCTGGACAACTCGCGGCTGAAAAAATGTCTGCGAGGCGATGTGTCCCCCCCCCCCATCTTATTTTATATATGCGCGGCTTTATTTCTCGCGTCTTGTTCCCGCGCGCCACCGGCAATTGGCGCTCTTAATTCCAACACGTTTCGCATTGAAAATAATTCTTCCTTATGCGAGAGAGGCCTTGGAAAAGGGAACGGGGGGGGGGGGGGGGGGGACGTTTTTGATCGATTCCCGCATCGCGGCCAATGAGACCGGCGAGGTATCGCTTTCTCATTGGCTCGTTGCCAAACCACTCCCACCGCGGATCAAGTCGGCCCCTTTGACAAAGTATGTTTCACCCTGCTAAATATATCGGAGCCGCGCCGCTTCCGCGTATCCGCAGCAGCTGTTAAGCTCGTTAAAATTTTTAACAAATTTTGACCAATTAAAATCCGGCCTCGAGAATTATTTGAATTTTGAGATTGAAAATGTAGACGCGATATATCGTCGGAAGAAAAAGAATTTGCGATAGGAATGATAAAGTTTGTCCGGTGTGATTCGGGCGAAGGGTAGGCGTCGCCGGTAACGGGCGTCAACGTTTCGAGGACCGGCCTACTTTCTTAACTAGGGCTATGCCTCGCCGAATGCCCTCATGAAAAGAAAAAAAAATGGACCAATCGGGGCATCGGAGACGGCCACCGCCGCCTTGCGAGAATCTCCACCCCCCGAAACGGCCCCCCCCCCCCCCCCCCCCCCCCCCCCGCCCCCCCCCCCGCCCCCATCCCGCCCCATTCCGCGCATCTTTCGCGAAAGCAAACGGACGGGAAGCAACGCGCGCCTCGTTAAACCAACCAATACTTTTTTTCTCCTCTCGCTCTCGCGCGCCCCGGCATTTCGCAGATTTTTGTCAAGCCCCTCCCCGCGGCTCCCGCCGAGGCCGGCCCGCTTCGCCTCTTTTCCCGCCCTTGCCGCCGCCGCCGCTGCCGCCGCCGCCGCCGCCGCCGCCGCCGCCGCCGCCGCCGCCGCCGCCGCCGCCTCTGCTGCTCCGTGTGTGTGCATCGAAGCTGCTCGCGTAGTTAACGTGTGCTTGCCGCGGTGCGTTCGGGCGCGTCTCGTCTGCGCCCGATTCTCTCTCGTATGCGACTGGCTCATTCGACGAGTGACCCCCGTCAGCGGCCTCAGTTGCCGATCGCACCGACGACGATACGGTACGCGGGACTGACAAGGGAAAAAAAAAAAAAAAAAAAAAAAAAAAACACAACCCCGCGCCCGCGCCCTTGTAAAATTTTGCTCTCCTTTTTTGCGCTTCTTTTCTCCCTCGCAGATTTCCCCGCTCCCGCCGTACGTGTACAAACAATTAAACGTGCAAAACAACGGACGCACGCACGCAATCACCCACGCGCGCACACCCACACTCTGCTCCCACGTAATCGCCGCTCGCGCGAGCCTTCATATATTTTTCAATATTTATATGAGCGTAACGATTACGTGGGAGCAGAGTGTGGGTGTGCGCGCGTGGGTGATTGCGTGCGTGCGTCCGTTGTTTTTCACGTTTAATTGTTTTTACACGTACGGCGGGAGCGGGGAAATCTGCGAGGGAGAAAAGAAGCGAAAAAAAGTAGAAAAGTAGAAAAGAGAGAAAAAAAGAAACGCGAGTGAATGGAGAGCCGGACAACTAGTGGATGGATGAAAGCCGGGGAGCTCTCTCTCTTTCTCCCGTGATGCCGGTAACCCGATCCGTGCAGCAATCTTTCAGCAGCGAGTAAAGAAATAATAGCAGTGGCCGAATCATCAGCTTCCTCTCTCCGTCCCTCTCCCTCGCTGGCCTCGCGCGTGGACGAATGTCTCCTCGTGCATCGTTGAGTGAAACGCGCGAAAGGAAATATTATTGTGGCTAATGTTGACGGAGAGCCAATAAATACAAGTTGATTCGCGCAACTATTGCTGTTACATCGATAAAATTCTAAACAAAGGGTAAACATCGAAATAAAGTAATAAAAAACAATAGGAAAGAAGAAGGAGCAGGGAAGCAGGGGTGGCCCGGCGGAGGTTCGGCGCGGCCGCCGTCGCATCGCGCCCAATTCGCGGCCAACGAGCTCCTCATTGTCGATGAATTTCGCGGTGCACGCGATAGTCTTTGGCTCGATCGAGGCAACAAGAAGGTGATTCGTCGCGGCGGCGAAGCGCCTTTATCGGTCACAGCCAGCGACGAACGGATGCAGCCGTCGTGGTCGTCGTCGTTCGGCCCGTCGGCAATCGCGCCGGCCTAAAATTCATCGTCATTGATAATTCCGGGGCGTACGCGATACTATGCACCAAAATTAAGACAAAGAGTAAGCAGCAGCCCAAGATGCCGCAAAGATCGCCTTTCGCGATCCAAGAGCTTTTGGGCCTCAACGGTACCGGAAACAATGGAAATGGGAACGGTGGCGGTAGCAACGATCGCGGCGGATCGCCGCAGAGTTCGCCGATCGCGGGAGTATCGGCCGTATCTTATACACCGACGGCCTCTCATCATCACAAGCTGTGGGAATATATGCCCAGCCTGACCAATCATCTCGGTAATCTTGGAAATTTGGGCAATCTCGGTAATCTTACGGCCTCGAGGATGGCATATTTGAATGCTCAGGCGGCGGTAGCGGCGGCTTTTTTACCACCGCCGCCGCATCCTCATCCGGCCCATCACGTTTCCCATCATCAGGTACATCAACCCGGACAAATGGCCGGCGGCGGCGGCGGCGGCGGCGGCGGCGGCGGCGGCGACTCGCCGGTACCGCGGTCTCCTCGGTCAATCATCATCAACACAGTCCCAATCAACATACCACCGCTCACGGTAAGTCCGATCCGATATAGAGCCTGTTCTCGTTATATCGGTAGAGAGGCGTCAAGCGTCGTCCACTTGGCGGTGTCGGCTGCGGTGGCTCCGGGTAAACTATCCGTCTATTTGTAGTAACATCGGAGGCCACTCGAGATCGCGTTACCTCGTAAATCGATACCCCGCTTTTATTCTCTTTCCAAAATGCTACAACGCTAATGTTGGCACAATTGAATGCTCCCGACGCCCCGGGGACTCGACTCCTCGCGCCATTGTCCGCCAACCACCAAAATATAATTCATTTTCGTGGCAAATAGTAAACTCGATCGGGCCACAGCTGCGCACCAGGCAAAACTCGCTCGAACCGCGTTTTATTCATCAATAATAGCGAGCACGTGTCTGGAAAAACTAAACAAGTGTGATCGCAAAGCGGCAGGGCGGAGAGAATTTTTCGAAAATTCTCCGCGAGCTACTCGTCTTTGAGCGTTGTGAATAATTAGTGGTATAATGAGTTGAGTGTTGGCCAGACTCGCAATGTCTCGCACCAGTCGTACAAAGGGCCGGGTACGAAAAGAGAAAAAAAAAAAAAATACAAATGAAATACGGAATGGCCGCTTGGCGTCCCTCCGCCGAAAGTGCAGGGTTCTCAACCCTGCTCTCTCTCTCTCGCAGCCTCGTTCGCGTCATCGCCGGACCCTTTTTACTTTGGCCCCTGCTCGCGAGCGCGCGAGCCTCTAATCCCATTAAGCTTTCTCTCCTCGAACGAGTAAATTTGTCGAAAAGTCTGCATGCCGGTTCAATCATAAATAATACGCATGTAACAAAGGAAGCAGCGTCGTGGATGAATTTTGGAGGGTATTAATCAACGAGAAAATGATGATAAGATATTTTGAAATGCGCGCGACGAGCTTCGAGAGAAACGAGAACCGCGGAGAAGTAAAAAAAAGTTGGTAAATTTTGAAAAGAATTTTTGGATATCGTGTTACCTCTCCGCGGAACGACGCGCGAGAGGTATACAAAGCTCGTGGCCGTTCCATTCAAACGTCACTCTCGCACCTATTTGCTCAGCGCTTCTCACCCCAATGCCCGTCCGTTGGCGCGCGTATACGCCCCGCTTAAGCGACATGTACAAATTATTTTTATTTCCCTTCAAGCACACTTATATTTCTACTGTATTTCCTCGCGAGCAGTACGAGAGCCAGCACGCATGCCAATTCCGGCGAGCATATTATTACCATTTATCGGATGTTTTCTCGCGGCGCGTTTCAAGCTGCCAATAAAAACAAATTGCCTATCAACGCCGCGCCGTTGACAAATCCGGCCGGCAGCGGCTCTTGCTTTACGTCTTGGTTCATCATTCCCTGTGCCCCAAAATACGCGCGCACCCTCGCCACCAGCATATATTCGCTAAACAATTCGCATCCATCGCACCGCGTCTCCAATTTTTTCTCGACTTTAACTTTACATTCGACTATGTTTTTCAACAATACCGCCAATATTATAAAATACCAATTTTCCATATTGGCTCGAGTACAAGTACGATATTTCAAATTTTTCATCTATATATGGGCGATATGTGTTGATCGCCGCCCTTCGCGAGGACCCTCGCGCTTTTTTTCCTCTTCGGCCGCTTTACTCTCTCGCCCTCTCCGTTATACAAGTGTATACTCGTCAAGTGCCAATATAATTCAAATTAGCTTTCTCGTAGCATCGATGACTTGGAAAAATCGACGTTGCTTTTTTCTCTTCCGTCACGGGCGACCTCGTTGAGCCCGATCAACAATTTCGCCCGTAGGCGGATGTCTGCCGGAAGTAGAAAAAAATGAAGAATATATAAGCGAAGCTTATTGCCTGATCGTTGTACATACGCAAGCGGATCAGCCGCTCGCCCCGAGTTAATTGAGATTCTTGGGAAATTTGTCGCGCGGAATGTCTTAATTTAGTCCCTTTAACGTGAGACTGCTGCGTAGACCCGCGGGCGCGGCCGCGCACGCCTTAACAACTTTGAATAATTGGATAACGCTACTATAGAAGGCCAAACAGAGAAACAGCAAAAACAAAAAGAAAATCTCATTCCGAGCTATTGCCGCTTTGTCTCATTATTCCGGATGATGAGCAACAAGTCGGGATTTATTATAAAAAATATGCGAGCCATTGCTCGCAAATTGCCACGCGAGGATTAACGTTTTCCGAGTATAGTAAATGAGATGATTGCGGGGGATCGGAGCCTCGGGCGAAACGAGCGTAAGGCTTATTCCCTTTGACAAATTACTCTTGTCGAAAAGTGTAATATCGATAGGAAAAAACCTATAATATAACGGGATCGATCGATAGAGCAGGCCGCGTGCGCGCTCTATCAAATTTCGTGACAATTATCGACGATAGGATGCGGGCACGAGGGGAGACCCGTTGCACGCGGGATTGCGGGATTTTGGTATCGCCCCCGCGTGCGTTTGTACACACACGGCCGATTATCGGCGTATACCGCCGAGGAGGGAGCGCGAGAGCGGTAAGATTATCGATCCACTCGAGACTACTCGATGCACACAATGCCACGCGCTGTGGCAACACGTCGGAAGCTCTCGATGCATCCTTTTGCTATCGGCGATGCGGCGCTCTCTTTTTGATCAACGCGTAAACCGCGCTCGCGTGCATCGAGCGCGCACGGCCACAAGGTGCTGCTGCTGCTGCTGCCGCATGCTTGAACGCGCCCAGCATAAAGCATCCTCCAGTCGCCTTGACGAACGAACGAGTAGACATGTTGCACCATATCGTAAACTACTCGCATTATTTCCAGCGGTGGCGGCCGGCATTTCAAACTCGCCGCCGAAATGGCGAGAGCCAATTTTGACGAAGCATCCGGAAAATAAAAAAAAAACATTTCTCGATAATAATTGAATTGAGTGAAAAAATGAAATTTTGCGCGAGCACAGTCTATCCTATTGATATATATATATATATATATTGGGAGGTAGGAGCGCGCGCCGAACGAGACTAGCTCGCACAGAGTCTCTCGGCCCCTAAGCGCGGTGAGCCGGGGACGTTAATGAAATAACACGGGAATTAGTCTCGGACATTACCAGCAAACTATGTCCATTACCACCCTTGCCGAGCCATTCTTCTCGCACCCTTTCGCCCTGCCGCCGCCGCCGCCGCCGCCGCCGCCGCCGCTTCCTTCTCCCTTTTGATTCTTTATCGATTCGCCTGCCGCCTCAACCTTCTTTCCTAGCTCGTTGCAAACGTAAACACGGAGCTCGATGGATCGTGTTTTCCGGACGGTTGACACCGATTCGATAAATAATATAATAGCGCTAAAGCTCTATATGGAATTGCGATGGGCGCATCAAACGCCGAATTTGCATGCCCGTGGCACGAATATACGTGGCGACGAGTCATCGCATAGATCATTATATACGCACGAGCTCCGAGTCTCTCGTCGCCGTCGCGCGCACGCACACCAAGACCCTTTGAATGCCGCACGATGGTGGATTGCGCGCGGCGTACAGGAGTGTTTCAAGTCGGCTCAAATTGGTATGAATTTCCAGTCCAACACCTCGATTGTTCCTATCGTTGCGAGAGTCCTTCGACACACGCGCGCATGCAGTAGTAATAGCGGCGGCGTGCTGCTGGGCGTATAGGCCTCATCTGTCTCCATCATCGCGCCTTTCCAAAATAATAATAAGGAATGAGCCAAAATTCGCATTATTCGCATTTTTCCTACAACCAGCAGCCGATATGCGCCGGTACGACGACGACGACGACGACGACGACGACGACGACGTTTCAAGCAAAGTCTTTGCCAAGTAGCAGCTTATATCGCCTCATTTCTCTCCTCCTTACCTTTTTCCTCTTTCTTGCAAGCGCACTCGGGAGAGCCCGCAAACAAAACGCGAAAACACATGTCAACAACGGCGGCGGCGGCGGCGGCGGCGGCGGCGGCGCATGCATCGCTCGCATCAGGGTGGAAAATAACAAAAAAAAAAACAAACAACGAGTCGTATATTGGAGGAAAGACAATGCGGTGATGAAAAAATTAATTGGCCATTGACCAAGTCGAAATTGCGCGGGTATCGAATTGGTAATAACGGGCCCCTTGAAAAGACAGATTCGCACTTTCGTCTCCCTCAATTAGATTTCAATTGGCAAAAGAGAGAATTATACGAAGAAAAAAAAAAAAAAAAAAAATCGCATTTAGAAAAAAAAGGAGAAAAACGAGTGCACGCGATGAACGCGCGCGCATCTCAATGCACACGTTTTTATTTTCTTCTCTTCCTCTTCTTCTATTCTATTTGAGATACATGTGTCGCTCAATGGATACGCATAAAAAGCCCAATGATGAACGCCCATTCAACACGTGATCAATTAATAACACGTGATAAATATACTTGAATTGCATTGCCGCACCCGCGCCAATGCGATATTCGCCCTCCCGACGACTCTTGTAGCAATTCAAATCGAGCAAATAAACAAAACAAAGCGCGCCAACAGTCTTCCATTTGCCAATCAACGACTCGACCATTCGACCAATCGTGTATTATTATTTTTATGGAAAAGCAATACTAATTCGTCATTACTCCGTCGCTGCTGCTCCGAGATGAGTATGGATAGACGCGCGGCTATGAGTACGGGGCATTGTTCACGTTAACCGTGAAAATCCTCGTATAATACTAATAGGCGCATAATAGGCTCAATAGGGCTGAGCCTCGAGCGTCACTGCTCGCGTACAGACGCCTACACAAAGATGTTGTCAAAATACTCCGATCCTACTTATTCACGCACCTTCGTATTTGTGGGTCGATGTGCGAGTACGGGCGCGCGCGCGCCGCAATGACAAAGTAACACGAGAAGATCCGGAGAAGTGGATTTTTCTCAATGGGCATCTTGACGGGGCGGCTCACGTCACTAATATTTCCTCCCTTTTTCTCTTTTTCTCTTTTTCTTTTCTTCTTTTTTTCTTTTTTTCTTTTTCTTTCTTTCTTTCTTTTTTCTTGCCCTCTTCCTTTTCTTTCCTCTTCTTACCTTACCCCCGGGCATTTGTTCCAAGCCCGTAGCTCCCGAGAATTTTACACGAGTTTTAGAGAATCGAAAGGTCGCAACCATTATGGGCATTCGGGGGGGGGGGAAGAGAAAAAAAAGGAAAAAAAAATACCGTGAAACGTTTTGAGAGGCGAGATCGGCGCACGGTTATACGCGTATGATTGAGGTTTACGTTTCGCTCTCGCTGCTCCTCCGATGCTCAGACCAACTCGCGCTCCTCGGACCCCCGTGAACGTGCCACCGAACAAAAAAAAAAATCAATTGTCCGTATACAATTTAAAGATCGCGGCCAGGCTCGAGCTATAAATCTCTTATTCCTACCGAAATGAACAATTCTGCGGAAATAATGCCCTCGCCCTCCAATGAATTCGATCTGTTTTATATCCTGTCGTTTTTTGCTATTTCGTTATTTGCCCGTACCTTCGAGCACTTTTTATCCAAGAATCACGCGTTGTCCAAATCGTTTCCAATTTCAATTGAATTTGACAGCCAGCCTTATGCGGTATGGAAATGAGTGCAAAGAGACGCGACAAATAATTTGTTTTTTGTTGAACCCGCGCGGCTGCTATCATTCCTCATGAATTTAAGCCTTTGGCTCGTTAAAGTCGCGTATTAAAGCAAAGCAAAGAAACGCGATCCTCGCGAAGAGTATTATAGTAGTCGCAGGGTTCGAGTTATTTTCATACCCTGCTAGCATGCCTGTTTGGTATTCTCGTTGGCTCGCGCAAGATTCGAGAGAGAATGGATTCTTCAACCCCGCCCCCGCCGCCGGAATGTCCTGAGAAGAGAGCGGCGGCGGCGGCGGCGGCAGCACTCGAGGGCTCGCCCCTTGCTCTGTTTTTCTTCTTTACGATGCTGGCGTTAGCCCCGCGAGCGCTCCTTACCGCGTACTTCTTTACGGAAAAATCATGCCCGCGCGCTCCCAACCGCTTTATTAGAAAATGGCAGCAACGTCTTAATGTAGGATAAAAGGAGAATTTGGTGGTGCGGCGGCTCGTCCCCTCCGCGTCTTTCAAGGCGAAAACGAGGGCGCGGGAGAAGGAAAAAATTTGTCGACGAGTCGACGCGGATGCTCCCCGAAAACGGGATAAATGATCCGCCGTTGCGAGAAGCCAAAGCGCTCGAGAAAATTGGGCTGTAAGAATTTTCACGACCAGCCATCGCGCCTAATTCACTCGGCAACAACCCTCCTCTATAAATCGACTCAAACATTTCCATTTCCCGCACCGGCGGCTCCTTCAAATTGCGGCGTCAATTTTTCAAGCTGCTCTCGTCATCCGTGCATCGCGAGCACGATACAAAAATCCGCCGCCGTCGCACGGTCAAGTGGCTCGTCTCGAGTTTCGTGCCTTATACCTCCAGCAGATGCGGCCTTACCATAATCATCCCCCCGCAAAAGCAAAATGTCATTTAACCAAGCGCAAAAGGGCGAGACCCTTGCATGCGAAACAAAGAAATGCGGCCACAGAGAGAGAGAGAGAGAGAGAGAGATCACGGTCGACCGAGTCTCGGAATGACGTCACGCGATGGAGAAAAAAAAACAACAACAACAGCAACGAAATAGATGCTCATTTGGTATTCGTACGCGCCGGGAACTCGCGGATGAGTTGCGATCTTTCCGGGCCATTAACCGCTGTACGCTTCTTCGCTCGATGCGGCATCGCGCCATCATCCCCCAAAATAATGTTGTTTCATAATCGACCGGACGGGACGAGCCTCAATTTATCATCATCATTATTATTTATATTGTACAAGTGCTGGTAGAGGAAATGGCGGGCGCTCGGCGGTGAGCACGCTAGACGCTTTCAATTTAAATTCTTAAATCTTTGACTCTTTTTCTTAAATTAGACGCATTAACGTCTCGTTGGATCGTTGGATCGACGTGACGGCCCGCGAACGCGGAAATTCATTGTGCCGCGATTGTTGTATCGATCGTTGCCCGGTATCGTCTTTCTTGTCAAAACATAACGGAAAAGCCGTTTTGAGGTACAAAAGAGCTGATGCGCCCGCCGCGACACCACCGCCCACCGATCTCCTTCAATTTTTCTTTTCATTCGACGCTAATCGCCGCGTATCGCCCTCCCCGCGTAACCAGAGACATTTTTTCTTCATTTTTCGACGGGGACGTAATTCGATACGCCCCGCTCTTTAATTTCTTCTTAAAATTTTTACATTTATTCTCAACGAACGCGAGAACAAAAGAAGCGTCCAACGTTTTGAAAATTTACTAAGCTCCGGCGCTCTCATCGAATGAAACGAAAAAATATTAGCGCACGCCGCGGCCGATATTTCAACACGTCGCTCCTTATTTTTATAGCCGCGATAATGAAATAAAGGCTTTTTAATGCGGGGTCTATAGGTGTGAATAATATGTGTGAACGATATTGGCCGCCGGCGCCCGCCAAGATGTTGCGCCGCTTTGCGAGAAAACCGGAGCAGCGTCATAGTAAAATGATGAAATACACGCACGGAAGCTTCGGAGGGAAAACAATTTGCCGGAAGAGAAGCAAGCAGGACGCGGAGGAGCGTTCTGGATGCTGAATCAAAAGGAAAATATAAAACACGGTAGGGAGAGCAAAAGTGTGAAAAAAACATGGGTGCAGGTCGCGCGGAAGAAGCACGCGCGACAAAGATATTAATTAAGAATTAACACGGGTACTGCAAACCGGGCTTAATTAGTAACAGTCAGGCGCCTGAAGCACGTCGTCACGGTACACTTTTGCCGCTCCCCCCCCACCCCCCTCGGCCGTCCTTTCGACAACGCGCGCGGTGTAAACGCGCATGAACCCTCCGCGGCTGATTCACCCGAAATGAAAAATCTCTATACGCGTATCCCGAGCAAACAATGTCGTATGCATTTTCTTTTGTTTCGCTACGGCTCTTAAATTTCCAAATTCTCCGATACAAAATTAATTTGCGAAAATTGGCAACAACTTTTCATGCTTATTCCGCGTCGAGAACGTTGTAACGCGCCTCAACCAACTAATAATATTATTATAGCCCGTTAAAGCACGAGCACGAGCCTCCTTCTCCCGTGTTGCAATTAATGCGAGTTGATTAATAGTTTTGCTAATTATGCGTCGCGCGGAAAATGGCACGCCTTTTGCCGCACGTTAATATTTTTTCTTTCGCGCTTGCTAATAAAATCTTGAATATTCCGTACGCCATGACGCAACGCCATTGTTTTTTCTACTATTTTTACTCGATACGCGCGACATACGTTTTAATTAACTTTGGGCCGGGAGCCCTGCACGACTGGCAGAGAGAGAGAGAGAGAGAGAGAGCTGACGCAGCGTTGGCGGAAAAATGAGGAAAAGCAGCGAGTGCGAAAAAGGGATGAAAAAAAAGTTGACGAGTATCTAGCCCGGTGGTCGTCCGTGTGCTCCGTTGCGCCGTACGCCTATTTTTTCGCGTTGACCGACGATATCGATCGCGGCTCCCGGCTGATTTGAAAACCGAAATTGTGACGTCACGCGCGCTAGTGGCCATTTTGGCCGACATTTTTTTTCGACAACGTTTTTTTTTTTTTTTTCTTCTCCTCTTTCTTTCTCCCTGCAAGGAGTTTCGCGGCAGCGCGGCTCTTATGCTCGTACGCACGTTGGCATAGAAGAGCGCACGCACCCACTCGCACCGATTCCGCCACGAGGGACTAAAATATTTATACACCGGCGTTGTGGCAACTAATTAATCCTTTGAAATTTCGATATAGCCGTGCAGCGTGTGCAGAAGGATATCGCGTTGCGGCGGTATCGGTCGGAGCACGACAGGAAAAGCTCGAGTTTTAAGGCTCCAAAATTTCTGGTGAAAAATATTATTCAACGCGAAAGGCCCGCTCTTCTCCAATATATTCTATATCTTAATATTTATACGGGTATTTTGGATACAGAGGGCTTGAACGGTGAGCGATAAAAAAAAAAGAAAAGATGTAAACTCGAGTAGAAGCGAGAATCGAGGGGGCGATGAGCGCCGGTTGACTCGAGAGTGTATCTCCTATATCCGATATCCCGGGCCGGCTGTATATACGCGCGGTAGCCGCTCTCTGCTTCTCCCGACTACTCAACACCTATCTTTCGGCTCCGTCTACGCGCAAGAGCTGCTGCAATGGCGAGCATCATCCAAACACGGCGCGGCGTCGGTCCCTCATCCTCATACCCCCGCCCCGCTTTCTTCTTTTCATCGGTCGCCGCTGCTGCTGCTGCTGCTGCCGCCGCTGCTTCAAGCGAACCAGATATCGAGCCACATATTTTCTCGCCTCTTTTCGTTGTCTACTTTTCAACCGCCGCGGATTCATACCTTTTCGGCATCGCGCAGCATCCATCAAGAATCTATATTGGGCTCAAGACGTTGCAACCGGAGCTCTCTCGTCTTTCGCGGAGTTGCGAGACTGGCGCCAGCGTCACGAGCGAAGCTTGCAAGCAGGCATCGGTTAATTCGTAGGAAAGTGACAAGCAGTACGCGGTGTCGCAGAGCCTGACGACACGGTGTCTTTGGAGCAATTCAGAAATATATATTGGGTTACTCGAAAAATACGAATGAGGCGTCGTCATCGCCACTTGGAAATGTTGCACGTGTCGCTCGAGTTCTCGCATCTTTTCCTCCGTCACATAGTGTCGTAGCGCGATAATCCATTAACGGCGTTTATCAAAAGGAATAAAAATTGAGGCGAGTTTTCGCGCGAAGCGATGACGAGAAGGACTCGGTAGATCGAGAGCGCGCGGCCGGACTCTCCATTGCATGGGGTTAGCTGCTGTTAATGCCGAAGCGTCGAGTAGTCGGGCGAGAATTGACTCTCGGCGGCGGGGGCTGAGAAATATTGAAGCAGGCAAAAGGAAAACGATTCGAGGCGGGCGGGCGGCCGGGCGCGGGCCGTGTGTGTCGAGGCGGTAAGTCAAGTCGGGTACGCGCGGGGCCATTAAGCTTAATGACATAATGAAGTAAATGGCCGTGCCCCGGGCACGTCACTCTCCGACGCGGCTATAGCTTATACAAGAGCCAGCAGCAACGATTTTGCAACCCCTTCTGCCGCCGAGCACAGACCCCTGGCCCGGATCCCTTTCCTCCTCTTCCGCGTTCAATATACCGCGTGCCCGGAATTCCACTATACTGCTTTTTCGACTCGCCAGATCGTCTCGTTTCCGCCCGTTAATAACCCCCTCGATCGACACCCGCTCATTATTATCCATTTTTGTCCTCGTATACTTTTCAATTTCGATGAATTTTCCAGACGGATATATAGACACGGGAGCAGCCGCGCGCTGTCCCTCCTTTGTAGAAATAAAAAACTCGGGCAACGAACAAAGTCTTGTTCCTGCAATCCGCGAAAAAACCGTCCAAACATACGCAAGAGCGAGAAAGAGGAATAAGGAGTATAGGTAGGAAAAAAATTTTGTTTTCGTGGCAATCAACACTTTGCTCATTGTGGACCGAGTGACGGATGAATGAGCTCGGCCATCATAATATTCACACCATTCTCGTTCGTCTCGCGTTTCAGTATGGCCTCTGTTCTGCCCTCGATTATTCCTTTCCTCCGTAACGCACCTGATACGTTGAACCTTGGACGTGTCCTAAGTTTTTTTTTCGCTTCCTCATCAAAGGAGCTTTGTGAGGGTCGCCACACCGTGCTGCTGAAAATTTCCAAAAAGAAGCCAAATTTTTGTTTCGCAATTGAAAAGAGGCTTTTGGATAAATTTCATTTTTTTCATTGACCTTGGCAAATAAAAGGAATGAGGATAGCGTCATGTTGCTTCGACGATATTGAATTGACCAAATTGATTCGCGAGCCGAAAAAGGGGATGAATCGGGACACTCGCCGCCGCCGCCGCCGCCGCCGCCGCCGCCGCTTACAAGTGTTTTACATCGTGTTTTCGGCATGTTGGCTATTCCAAGCGGAGAGAAATGAAACGTCTGACAACGCGTAACCGAGGGTTCCTAATCTACCGAAACATCCCCTGGGAAACGTTTTCGAAGCTCGCGTTGTCCGCGCCGCACACTCGATACGCTCCATTCCCCGATACGACCATCTCCCCTCTCCGGCCACATGTACTCGACAAAAGTGCAGTAGTGCCGCTACAAATGCCCCACCGCCCTCGCGCATCCCATCCTTTCGCCGTAATCTTATGCTTTTTTTTTTTTTTTTTTTTTTTTTTTTTTTTTTTTTTTTTTTTTTTTTTTTTTTTTTTTTTTTTTTTTTTTTTTTTTTTTTATTTTAATTTTTTTTTTTGATATACCGGCGGTATGATGGATTTTGTAAATCCGGTATGTCCGCGCTTACGGATATGCTCGATGAAAAGCGATTGAGCAAATTTCATTTAAGGGATTAGTAATAAGTAGAAAAGGAGAATGGAGGATGGAAAGGGGGTTAGCGCCCTTGAAGCGGCACAAGTGGCGTCGCAAAACGTCCCTTGGGTGTGCTACGCGCTACACCCATGAGCTCGCGAGGCTGTCGCTCATCATCGATGTCTCATGGGATAGCCTGCTGCACGAGCGCCAACGTGACGATCCGCGAACCCGCGCTAGGCCCTCTTCCCCCCCCCCCCCGAATCTCGTATTCTATTACATCTCCCAAACAACTTTTCTTCTCCCGTTGTTGAAACAAGTGTGTGCCGCATTTTGAGGACACGCGTGGAATTATTCGCGCGATTCGATAGCAGGGACACGCGCTTATAAAAGTTGTTGAACTGGCTCGCGCCTGCTTATTCGAGGCAGCAACGAGTTTATTTAACCAATTTGACGAGCTGAATTATATTAATTATGATTATAATGCTTATATTCACAAGTGGTTTTGATGAGAGGTAGAAAATAAGGGAGGACGAGCGATAGGAGCAGCAGCAGCAGGAAGTAAAGAGTGCGGACGGAATAAAACGAAAAAAAAAAAAAAAAAAAAAAAAAAAAAAAAAAGCAGGTTGATGCGCGGTTGGTTTAGGTATATTATCGCCGCGGTGCGGGTGAGCTAGCGAGAGAATGATAGAAAGAGGAGGCTCGAGTAGAAGGAAAGATAAATAAAGAGCGGGAGAGGCTCGAGGCTTCAACAGCTACTAAAGCAAAAGTTCCTTTCGTCTCTCGGTCTTAAGCACGGCAAAACAAGCCGCGTTAGACGCCGCAATAAGGGGCGAGAGGGCCGCCGCGGGAGGTTGCCGCTCTCCGCGGAGCTTCGGGGGGCGCTTTTTTCAGAAGAGAAGGGGGGGGTATTTCGAGAGCAGCCATTGGCCATTCAAAGTTTCCTTTATAACCCGGTTGCCTGGTAACCGTACCAGCCGCACCAGGCTTTTAACTCTACCTAACCAACCCTTGTACTACCAGAATCGTATAAACCACCACCACCACCATCAAACAAAACATGCCCCTCTTTGCTCTCTCTCTCTCTCTCTCCCAAATATATACATTGCCGCGCGCGTCTGTGAAAATCCATTTTTTCCCGTACAAACTTTTTTCTCCTTCTCCCCTCTTGCCGCACCAAATTAATCCAATATAAAACATGTTATCCTTTTTAATCGATAAACTTGGGCCGCGATGACTCTCGCGAAGCAAATTATTTTACGAAATAAGATATACTCTCCTCCTCCTCCTCCTCCTCCTCCGAGAGAGAGAGAGAGGCCGCCCCGCACACAGATGGCAACATTCGTATGGAAAATTGGAGAAAGCATTTTTAAAACAATATTGACTCTCGAATGCTCTCGCGCGTCCAATCCTCCGGCGCTCGACTTTTTCTGCCCGCCGTCTCGAGATACGTCTTTGGATCGCGCGAGAAGCGTTAAACGCTCCCACTCGCCATATGGCAGACGTCTAAAGAAACGTTGACACTCTATTCACTCGGCGGTCCTCGCTGCTGGTGCTTCCTTCCGGAGGCGCCCGCGCGCCGCTATTTTCTTCCACTGTTTTTTTTAAACGCGCCCTCACACTTTTTCTTCTTTCCTTCTCAACTTTTTCATCACATTCCCAATTATTTAGAAGCATTTTTTTTTTTCCCGACATTTTTCACCTCGTTATTAGCCGAGCGTTTTTTTTTACCAGCACACCATAACCGGGACAAAAACGCGAATCGAGATTAGCCCAATTAGTCGCTAGATATGCTATTCAACCTTTTTATTAACGGTTAATTATAATTCACGCTGTCCCGCGTGCGCGCGCTTTCTATCGGTCCGCCGGCTCGCATATTTTTGCCGTCTCCGCTCCCGCTCCCGCTCTCGCTCCGCTCTCTGCTGGCTATATTTATATCGATTAGTGCCAAATTATGGAAAATTGTGCGAGGATATGAAAAAATTGGCACGATCGTCGCGGCATATTATAATAATGGGTTATTTGATATCCGAGATGTACGATGAATATATAGATTGCCGGGCGTTATATACAAATGCCTTGATTCCCCTCTTGAAATTTAATCATCAATTATATAGTTCGGTCGCGCGACTCCGCGATCGCTATATATACCATATAGCGTTGTTAACGCCGTAGGATAAATATATAACGAGCTTGCGAGAGCGGGCTCGCGCGGCCGCTATAATCCAATGGGCATATTTTACAAAGTGATTCGGATGCTCGCAACGATTGTCTCATAGCCCGGACGAGAAAAACCCGGGACAATTATTATATTCTCGCGCCGCTGTTATTGTTCGGTGCTTGCTAAATTTGCATCGCGCGCTCACTTTTTTTCAATTTATCGATATGTTTCAGGTGTCGGTCACGGTATCGAGTCGGGAAAGGACTTTACGGTCGACGGCCTCTCCGGTTTCAGTAAAAAAAAGAAAAAGAAACGTCGTCATAGGTGAGTCTCTGACGATAACTCGCATATTTATTATAATAACTCTTGTCTATCCCACCATTATTCCTTGACCGTATTGAATTCTTGAATCTCTCTCTCTCTCTCTCTCTGTCTCTCGGCCGCTCGCCCTCTCGAATAATAAGCAGGAAATTCCAAGGAACCAGCTCGAGAATCGTCTCGGCAGTACAGTATCCTAAATCAACATTCCAAATGAGTCACGAAAAATAAGTAATCGCGGCATTGCCCGAAACGCACGTTGAAATTTTTATTCTTTCTCGCCCGGTGTGCGGCCTGCCTCTTTCTAGCTCCCGTCCCCATTCACGGCCCAAACATAATCAGGCATTGAGCCTAAAGAGACCAATTTTTTTCTTTCCCGTCAACCCGCGACGCGGAGATGAAACAAAATAACAAAAAAAATGACTAAATTATATGAATGATCTGAAAATTGTACGAGAGGCATTTCTTGACAGCGTCATTACGGGTTGTTTTAAATCGTCGGCCACGCGCGGTCACACCGAAACGCGATAACGAGCCTGTATCCTCACATTATTCCCACACTCAATAATTCTCCCCAGTGAACCCAGCTCCCAGCGAAGCACGCATTTTCAAAACTTTATCTCAAATTTCAATAAACATATTCCTTTCTGGATAAATACGGCCAATTGGCGACGAAAATTACCAATTTGAATAATCTATTATTGCTCGATGGTTGGGGCAGCGGCGGGCGGGGAGCAACGAATCACCAATAATTTTCGGCTCGAATCGTCGTTATATTTTCAATAATCACTCGCCTCAATTGGGCTTACGAGAGAAAGAGGAAATCTTGGGGGGGAGAGAGAGAGAGAGAGAGAGAGAGAGCTGGCGCGGTACCGCGGGGAGAGCCAAATGACTTTTGCTTTTTTTTTTTCTTCCAAACATTGTGTACCTACGCGTCGAATTAAAATACACCAACAGCAGCAGGTAGACACCGGGTTTGCCTCGAGGTGAAAAAAAAAACAAAAAAACAAAAAAACAAAAAAACAATTCTTCACGCGCGCTGACGAAGGGTAATCCCACAAATTATCGATAATTGGACGTTTTAGCCACAATGACGCTTCCATCCCGGTTGCCCCCTTTCGCTTTTCATTATTTCACGCTTGCTCGATCCGCTTCGTATCTCAAAACGAAGAAAACAAGAAAAAAAAAAAAAAAACGGAGAAAAAAGTTTAAGAATCGCGAGCCCGGAAAAAATGGAGAAAGGATTAGTTTTAAGGGAAAAACCTGTAATGGCATATAACTAGGTTCACGTGGTTGTTGCTCCAGGACGATCTTCACGTCCCAGCAGCTGGAGGCGCTGGAAGCAGCCTTCAAGGACGCCCATTATCCCGACGTTTATGCCCGCGAGATGTTGAGTCTGAGGACCGATCTTCCCGAGGACAGGATACAAGTGAGTTTATTGCATGACTTGACCGAATCGCTGTTGCAGCTTTTATTTTTCGCCTCCCTCCGCGAGCGAGCGGCGCGTTCGATCCGCCGCCGTCGAAAAAGGAAAAATCCTCGCCCGATTTAATTGGACCTAAATTGTCAAAGGGATAATAATGAGGCACCTTAAAAGGAAAATTTCATCGTTTGAGTCTTTGGGTCCCTTTTATAACAAACCATTGAAATTCATCTCTCACAAGCAAGTTTGTACCGAAACGTAACCCAAACAATAGGCAGAAACGCGATCGTTTCGCCGCGTCTGCATCTTTTTTTTTTTCAATTTTTTTTTTTTTCTCTCGTTTATTTCCGTTTGGCTTAAACTCATCTCAAATACTCGTATACGCATCTTTAAATATCTTTTATTTTTTTATCGCGCGCTTCCTCTATTCTATTTCGATAAATGGGCAGTTTCATATGGAATCGATCGGAGTCAGGAGAAGAAAGTGAGCCGAGCGAGAGATTGCGCGACTGAGACGTAGCGTTTCCGCGAAGAACGGTAAGGCCAAGCCCGCAGGGCTATTGAAACGCGCGCGGTCAGAGCCGCGGTCCATTTTTCGCACTTGATTTCGCGATAAATTTACTACAATTTCCATTGCTTTGAAAATAAATTGCGCATCGGGGAAAAATATTGATTGTAAAGACAAGAATCAAGGGTCTCGGTGGTGCGCGCGCGTATGGATGATCCTCCGGTGCTGCTGCTTCGTTCGGTGAAAACCGGTGCTTATGGTACGCTCCCCGCGTATTATCGAGTTTGGGAGGAGAGCGGGAGAGAAAGGAGGGCCAAAGTCGTAGTTTCGACGCGATGCGGCTTAACGAGTATATATAAGAGAAAGAAGCAGGGGATAAAAAATGTTCGCGGAGCGCGAAGAGGCGAAGAGGCGAAGAGGCGAGAGGGCGGCGGCGGCGGCGGCGGCGGCGGCGGCGGCGGCGGCGGCGGCGGCGTGGTGCATCGGGTTTATGTACGTGAAAACCGGGAGTCGTTACGGGGCGCACCGCGACTACATCGACAAAGCGGCCATTGCAGGGTGGGTGCGGTTCTACGGGCCAATCAGGATCGCGAGCCGCGAGCCGCGTAGCCAATCAGAAAGGACGCCTTTCAAATCCACCCTCCCTCCCTCCCACCCTCCCTCCCTCCCTCCCTCCCTCCCTCCCACCCGCCCGGCCGTTACCGCACCATTCTCGCTTTTTATTTTTTTCTACATCGACTAATACCTGCCGCTGCTTCTATACGCGCGTCTCGTTTCTACAGTTGTGTATAATGAGGGCGCGTAATGCCGCGCTGTTGCGGCAATACGCGTGGCGGGCTCCCTTATTTTCCGACAGCGAGTCCTTCCCCGCGTCGTTCCATCTTTTATTTCCAAGTTGGTCCAAGGGTCACGACGAGCACCGATATAACGAGATGAGGGCCCACGCTACATTATTTTTCTTTCTTTACCGCCGATACGAAAAAGCTGCTGCTGGACGAGAAGAAGCCACGATCGCAGCGTTATTACGCCCAACTATTTGCCTCGATCCTCTTTATTTCCGTTCCGCGTCATAAAATTCGCCGCGACGACCAACAGCCGCGAGTTAATATTATAATTATCCTTTTCGCTCGTCCGCCACGCCATTTTAATATTATTATGAGAGCCGCGAGCGGCGGCAAATAAAGCGGCATAACTTGCCTCCTCCATTCCGCTCGAGATATTGACCCGCCGAATAATTTCAATTAAAGTTTTTCCGAGACGAGGAATAAAAGATAATTAACAATAACGCACCATCCTCCCCGTATATCCTATTTTTGTCAATGCTGTGCCAATGTCGCCGCTGCCGCCGTATATCAACTCCCCGCGGTGTACTTGATCGAAACGTCTGTAACAGACTTTTCTCTCGCGGCGAGTATCGCGGCAAAGCGATTCTCCGGCGCGCTCCTCCTACGAAAGATGCCGAAAGAAGAAGAAAAAAAAACGGTGAAGGTCTTGGTTGTTGCTCGTATCGGCGTCTAAGCGTCGTAGCGACGACTCGGCATCAAATTCATCATCCCCATTGAAATCTGAAAGAGTCTCTCTCGTCGCGTTCACCCCCCCCCCCCCCCCCCATTATGTTGTTGACGCGCGGCGCGCACCCTTGAAAAATTTGTCCGTACTTGTATAATTTTGCGAGTCCCGCGCCGCGCTGACAAACGCCCTGACTCGCTTTTATACGTACGAATAATCCCCCTGCGTGACAACGAATAATTGTTCAAAAAATGTAATAGACCAGCATCGATGGTTGCATCGGGGCGGGGAGAAAGCCCCCGGCGTGCCAACAGAGGTGTCATCAATTGGATCAATTAAAGATGAAGCCCTTTTCTATTACCCAAAATAAGGAGGATTTGACGCGCGGTTTGACGTTTGAAAGCGAGTCAAAGGCTTGCCCTTGTCGACAATAGAAGGACCGACCGAGTGTCGAGTAATCGTTTGCCTATAAAATAGAGATTTTATTTACTTTTCCTGCCCGATTTTCCATCAATACGCTAGCGGGATATTGTGACCGTCGAGATACAAGATAAGAGTTGAAAATGAAGAAGGCGCGCGGTACCAACCCCGTCCGCGGCCTCGAAACAAAATGGTTGTCGCGCGCGCGGTTCGACCGCGGGCGGCGGCATCAAATAGCTCCGGCACGCAAAAAAATGCATTTTCACGAGTATATGGACGATTCTGTCGTAGCAAGATACGGCTCGCGCGTTCGCGGTGCTGCTGCGAAATTTCTCGCTATTGATTTTATCTCTCGCGAGTGTCGTCGTGCGTGTCTCGCGCGCCTTTATAAACTCGAAAAGGAGGGTGTAGAGCGGCGAGAGACGGGCGGACGCGCCGCAAATTGAGCCAACTCCAAATAACTATAAAGTACAAATGCATTAAATACTCGAAAAGTTGGAGTCTCTCGTCGTTTCGTCCGCGATAATAACGCCCCGCGAAAAAGGCGCGTTGACGAAAATTTCCAACGAATCCCGCGGTCATCGCTTACGCGCCTATTCGATTAAAGATTAAGAAACAACGCGATATTGCCGCTGGTGATAAACGCGAAACTGGGCAATATGGATTCCATGGACGCGCGCGGCAAATCGAATTAAAATCGAATTATGAGATTAGCATGTGATTTTCGTTGTACATGCACCGCCGTTGGTGGTATAATGCTCATTTAATAATACGAGGGATGACAATGGGCATTATGGTGGCAAGGGGCTTCTTCGACCCTTATCGATTTCGCTCGAGAATTCTTTCCGCACGCTGCTGCAGCCACCGCGTTCAAATAATAATCCGAGAGAACGAGAGACGCGAGACGTTACACTCGTCATGAATATTTCTCGTCCCCTTTGTCGCGGGCCCATATACTCTGACACACCCATACAACAACAAAATACGTCTCCAAACTCGATCCCTTTGCGCGTTTGCCTTCAATTCGCCTTTGCTGATCGTATGATCCCCGAGGAAAAGCATATCGTGCATGCGGGGAATTTCATCACGTCGAAACAACCCCCGCGCGCGGCTCCTCGCCCTCGCCCTCGCCCTCCTATGCTTCTCATTATTAATATTAATAGGCCCGTACTCGAAAAGCCATTAAGTCAAACGGTCCGTGCCGGCCAATGCACAATTAGAAATGAGAATTTTTTTTCGGATTCGCGGCAGCTTTTGCAAAAAGGACCTCGTCCTACCCTCGATATCGCGCACCGAGGATTAAATTGAATGTGGGAAAATAGGAAGACTCCAATTTGGGCGTATCTCGGCGGCTCGGTCGACTTGAAACGCCCGCCGTCGCCGTCGCGGCTATAAATTTTAACAAACGAGTTTTGGCTCGTTGGCCCGCGCGTATACGAAATAACTGCCGTTGCTACTGAGAAAGATGCACGATAAATCTCATGGATAACCGAATTACGTTAGACGCATGGACCGAGACCGAGACGACGCGACGACCACGCCCTCGGCGCGCGCGGAACGTATCAGCCGCATCCGATACGCATATTTGTTCCGAGGACACGGCAGTACCATATACGCGAATAATTAATTCTTGAAATTTGTTGAATATCGCGGCGGGAAGAGGCAAAATGTGGAAAAAAATTTGCGATCCCGCGGTCGTTGGGCGGCGG